>VUQI01015012.1:14811-38864 GCA_015106735.1 Paratilapia polleni
ATGGGAGAAGCTGAGAAGGGAGCAGACTTACTTTAAAAACTCGGTTGTCTGTGTTTATTTTAGAGAGAACAGAGCGAAGTTCTTTCAAAGCCCTTATCCAATGTTCTGCTCACAGATACTGAAGATGAAGAGGAGTCCAGGTAATAAATATCAAAAGCTCAGGACTTTTTTACCGTGTGATTTTCTTAACCACTTAAAAAGTCAGCAGTTATTCCAGTGAAACACAGATAGTTCAGATATTTATTGTTATCAAAAGCAATTTAAAAAGTTAAAAATCTGTTTTCTTTCATGTATGTTTGTATCTCTGTGTTTAACTCCACAGGGAAACAAAGCCTCAGCCATGTGCTGTGCAGCAGCCTGGTATGAAGGTCTGTATCTCATAAACCTGCAGATGTTTTGCTCAACAGTTTATCATCTAGTTGTGGACATTTTTCAATTCACATTTCATATTTTAAGGTAAAGACCCTACAATATTAGAAAGAGAATCCCAATAATTAGATGATCCTCTATGAGCAGCACTTGGTGACAGTGGGAAGGAAGAACTCCCTTTTAACAGGAAGAGATCTCAGTAGAGCCGGGCTCAGGGAGGGGCAGCTGATTGGGGGTGAAGGGAAAGAGAAGAGAAAAGAGACCATAGAGAGACAGGACAAAATACAAACTATGGGCGAGAGAAGACAAAAGTTAATGACATGCAGTAGTGGCATATAAACACATAGGGAGTGAAAGGAGGTGAGGGGAGAAGAAGTGCTCAGTGCATCATGGGAAGTCCCCCAGCAGCCTGAGCCTATAGCAGCACCAGCTTGAAGTTGCCCTATGGCACGGGCCCTATCCAAATCAGTCAAACGTGGCATGCTTGGAGCAGACACCAACTGACCGCTGTAGCAGGGTCCATGCTCACAGGTGCTGCTAATCAGGTGCCAATCAAGCACCTGATTGTCAGCACCTGGGGTACCAGAAACTCAAAACAAGCTGTTTGGCATTGGCAGAGAAGATTTGGCAAGTTCTTCATGGGCGCAACCCACATACTCAACTCTGCTGCTCAACCCACAAATGCATTTTCCTTACAAATGTGGCACCATTTACAGGGAAATAAACAGGCTTTCCAATGGTATGAGATTTACTGCCAAGAAGCATTGTTACAACAAAGAAATAATCGACCAAACACAAATTTCCTTACTTTTTGTGCTAAGTTTATAAGCTTTATCAAAAAATAAACCCTAGGAACCACAAGTAAGCCTGCACTCTGATGGGGACATTAATGTGGGGATAATAAGGCACTATAAGTTCTTTCAAGGTCTTTATGTTGTCTTCATTTGCCGCTCCTTTTCTTAGGAGGCAACCAAAAAAAGGATCACATCAAGACCACAAAAGAGTGGAAAACAAGTGAAAGAGGCTCACTTTAAAAAAGTGTGAGTTTTATTTTTATATAACTTTGAAATAATAAAACATATGGGGGGGGGGTGTCCTGATTTTTGTAAAATATATTTTCTATTAAGTTTCACAGTTTACACATTTTGGTTGTTTCCAGGAGCTCAGAGGTCTCTAAAGCAGATGATGCCGAAGCTGTGGAAGATTCAGCTGATTTGTTCTTGGCAAAGACGATTCAGTGCATGGAGGAGAAAATGAACAATGCTGTCGTTCATGGAAATGTCGTGGACGAAATGCCTGACTCTGGGGACAATGTAGGATCAGGTAATGTTTATGTCACTTTAAAAAAATTAAACCCCATTTTTATTCAATAGTAACAATGAATAAAAGAAAACTGTGCAAAGATGTAGTTTTCACTTGAGAATTTTAATGAAAATCCAAATTGGAGCTTTGAGATTAAATAATTCACGTGATAGGTTTATGGTTTTAATGTATTTTTTTGTAAGCTTCGAAGCCTGATTGTCATATTTGTGTTCTCTTAAGGTGTTTCGGAAGCTCAAATACGAGTTCTCAAGGCAAAACTCCGGATTATGCAAGAGGAGCTGGATCAAATATCATGTGAATATTATAAGAAGGTGATGTAAACATGTAGATATACAGTAATTTAGAAATTTTACTGCTGCTGCCTTTCATTAGAGGGGATCAGAGTTTCAGCTGCATATGAGCCATCCAGTGAGAGGCAGAGAAGGTAGAAAGAAAGTTTACACACACCTGTTAGTGGAAAGTTACTGTTCTGAAGTAATCATGTTATCGGTCTTGATTTTTAGACTGCTTTAACGCAGCAGAATATAAAACAGAGGTGGATGCATTACTGTATTTGGACTGTTGTTTCTATTGGACGACTCTAGGCTGAAACATCAAAGTCAGTGAATGTTTACCTTCATGTTTATGCAGGATGATGAAAACGCAAAGCTCAGTGCAAAGATTAAGGAGCTGGAGGAGGATCGAGCCCGGCTGCAGAAGACCACGAGCATCCAGCAAACACAGATTGAGAAGCACCGAGCTGTAGCCGAGGAGTCGGCCAAAAAATGTGATGGTCTTCAACTGCAAGTGTCTGGTTTGAACAAGGTTTGTGTCACTGACAACTGAGAGCATGACACCACAAAAAATAAAAACTGTCACACTATTCCATCTTTTTCTTTGCAACAAGCAGTAAACTCTTGAAACCATCATTCATTCGAACTGCTCCTGTGTGATTACTCTGTTTTTTGTGTAGGAAATAGAAAATATGAATAGATCCCACAAACAAGCAGCGGCTGTCCACGGCACGGTGGAGGTTCGGCTGAACAGAGCTCTGGAGGAGGTGGAGAGGCTGAAGACTCAACTGAACAAGATGAAACAGGAGAACTGGGTGAGCACATTAAAACAAATATTCCTGGTTTAATTACTGCAAGTAGTGAAATGAGATTTTAGTATTAAGTTAAGACATGTTTAGAATGAATGCTGTTTTGCTGATTTATGATTCTTCTTTTTAAACTAGGATTTTATTTACAGTTGTTTACATTCACCTGTCTGTCTGTTATTTTAAAAATATTTTTGGCTTAATGAGCACTTTGTTCATTTTAAATATAAAGTGTTTTAGAGCTGTATGTCAAACAGGACATCTGTAAAATGAGCCAAGTCAGAAAAATATGATTTTCTACATTATCTTTATATCAAAACTATATGAAGGTGGTTCAAAACCAGCACTTACTGCTGAGTAGAGACTAGAGATCATTATTTTCCTTTTAACATGGTTCTTATTCTACGATTGATTTTACCCAACACGTTTTAGCGCAGTGGTGCAGTGGTTCTGTTCACAGCAAATAGGCTCTGGGTTTGAACCTGCCAGAGGGCCGTGGCCTTTCTGTGTGGAGTATCCATGCGCTTCCTGTGCCTGTCTGAGTGTCCTCTGGGTACTCCAGCTTCCTCCCACAGTCCAAAGACATGCATGTTAAGTTGATTGGTGATTCTAAATTGGCTGTGGGTGTGGGTGGGTAAATATGTGGTTGACTGTCTCTCTGTGATGGACAGGCGACCTGTCTCAAGTCAGTGGGATATGCTCCCATGACCCTAGCGGGATAAAGGATTGGAAAAAAGGATGGATGGATGTTTAAAATGTACTATTAAAAAGCAAACTTTCACTGCAGGAATAAACTGTTCAATCCAAATAAACCAGAGTACATTTTGAATAGAGGTTTTATATGTATAAAATAACACAAACATAACTCCAACATGTAATGATTAAATCTTGTTAAAAACACACAACAGTCATAAGATGTCTTATACATAGTGGAAAAATGTGGTGTTTTTTATGTTTTAAAAGCCACGTAATTACAAGTTTCTTAGTGCTGTAGCTAAAGATAAACAAGCATGAGTTAAATATATAATCATTTTAACAGATATGGGATCCTCTTCACAGAACCTCATATTTGTGGAGATCTTTCATACAAACCAGCATATTTCAAGCTGCACATTGTGGAATAATGATCTGAAGATGGTGGTGGAGAAATGTTTGTCTTGTCTTTTGAACTGAATTTCAACTGGTTTGCACAAACAAGGTAACGTTCGCCTTCTTTTAAATAAGGACAAAATAACCGAGGAACATCAGAGTAAAGAAAATCTGCTGGCTGAAAACAAAATGCTCAAAAAGCAGAAAGCTGAGCTCATTGTGGGCTTCAAGAAGCAGCTCAAGCTGATCGACATTCTCAAAAGGCAAAAGGTAAGAGTCTTCAAGTTACCCTGTTAAAACAAACTGTGCTCGTAGTTTTTAAATCTTACGGGTTTTTATGTGTGTGCAGATGCATTTTGAAGCTGCCAAGCTGCTGTCTTTCACAGAAGAAGAGTTCATGAAAGCTCTAGACTGGGGGAAGTCATGACCACCGAATGTCAGCATTTCATTTTTAAAAGATAAAAAGCTTAATTGTGCCTCGCTATTATTTTAGCATACTTCTTTGTGTTGCAGGCCTCAGTTTTCTCTCAAAATGTGGTTAAACAAAATATTTAGATAATAACAGATTTTGTTTGTCTGCTTACTTAAACATTGGCAGATTCGGTCACCAGGTCTGGAATGATTTTAATTCAGAACCTGGCAGGATCTCCTAATAAAAACATGTTATCTGAAATCATTTTGTTGTATGTGTAAACTCTCTGTAACCTTAAACTGCCCTCTAGTGGCAAATGGGAAGCGAGACGTTTAATCATCGCCCTCCCAGCTGTCATCAGAGACGATATCAGCCCGACGTGTTTTAAAGTGTTTTCTGAAGTCTTCGTCAAAGTGTTCCAGGTCGTCCTCGCGGAGCAAGCCCTGAAAATAAAAACAGAAGTGGTCATACGCTTGTTTGATGTGCAGCTGTGTGAAATTATTTATGATTCACACACCGCCTCACACCTTAGGTAAGTATCCGAGGAGTTTTGTTGCGTGACGCTTCAGAAGCCTCTGCCTCTCTTCTTCGATGATCTGTCTCCGCAGCGCCTCTTTCTGCTCCTCAATCGCTCTTTCTTTAGCCTCCAGTTCCTGGAAGAGAGTTATCAAAATATGTTTAACTAAACAGATCATTCAAAACTGACCTTATGATCAAAGATGAAACACTGTATTCCATGTTTCACTTAACTTCCTTGTAAAATTAGTATTCACTCAAACTCCTATAATGCTCTCTTCATGATGGGATACATGCATAGTGTTAAACATCCAGTATTATTAGATAAAACTGAAATTGCTGCTGCATGTTAAAATGCACGCTGCAGCTCTATTAGTACAACTACTGACAGTAAAACTACACCAGAACCACCTGATTTTTTGATGTAGTTATAAAAACAGAGTTTGGTTTGTACCATGTCGGCTTCACGCTGCCGTCTTCTGTCCTCTATTAGTTTCTCCACCTCACGTTTGTGTTCAAGCTGCTTCATGCGTCGCTTCTGGGCGTTCATCTGCTCGATACGATCGTCCTCTGCGAACTTGGCCATCATCATCTTCCTGAAGGCCTCCTCTTCCTCTTTCTCGGCCTGCCTCCGCATCTCTTTGAAAGCCAGCTGCTCCTGGAAGGTCTGCTGCATCATCAGCCTCTGTCTGATTTTCCTCTCCATCTCCTCCTGTTAGACGAAAGGATTTAAAAAAAAACAGAGTTCAGGAGCCCTAAGAAGTCTCATGTTTAATGAACTTGCTCACAAAGAAGTAAAATTTAGTGAAAACTGGAGTCAGCAGTGAACACGTGTTCAACATTCACTCTCATGAAGACTACAGCATGTGTCGTTATGAATTCATGAATGAGAGACTTGAGATGTTTCCAACTCAGGACCACGTTTTGTTCACTAGACCCAATAATGCTGCAACAAGAAGTTAATTAATCAAACATTTGATAACTTTCTCTAATTGTTTTTCACTGATTTCCTGACATCTGTGTGGCTGATGAACAGCGACATGTTTTGCTGACGAGGGGCTCATCTCTCTGATGTTAAATGTTGGATGTCACAAAATTTGATTCCAAATCTGAGGTCATTTTATTTGCCCCCCAAACCCCACCTGTAACTTGGAAGTAAAACCTCAGAAATCTGTCCTCCAACATTAGGAATTCCACTCGCAATCTGGGTGTGATCATTGACTCTGAGCTTTTTTTTTTTTTTTAACCACAGTCCACATAAACCATTTTACATGCTGTCTATGATTTTGACATACAAATCACCAAGACAGAAGAGCCATGCTTTCTCCAACTAGGAGATATTGCATAAGTTCATTTTTTTAAACTTGAAAGAGTCATCTCTGTTTTCTTCTCTTCATGTTTGGCCTATTGTAGTTCCCTTTATTCGGGTCTCAGCCAAAAGTCCATCTCCTGCCTCCAGCTTTCCTGTCCAAAACTCAGCTGCTAGACTTTTAACACATTCAAAGAGACAAGACCACATCACTCCTATCCTTGCTACACTACACTGGCTACCTGTTAGATACAGATACAACCTTGATTACTTACTTTTACAGCCTACCTACATTATAGGTTTTGTCAGACCTTATTAGCCTGCGTTCCTCAGGTCAAACCTTCCTAACTGTTCTCGCAGCCCGACTCATTACAAAAACAAATCAGGCATTTTCTGTTACCATAAAATCTGAGGTTTAAAAGCTCAGTATCTACTTTTAAATCCCTCCTCAAAACTTCTTTTTACAGAAAAACTTTTTTTTAATAGTAAAACAGTTATTCCCCCTCCACCATTTCTTTATTTACTATTATACTATTGTTATTTATTTATTCTCACACTGTTCTGGTTGTATGCTGCGTTTTTATTTGTTGTTATTTTAACTGTGTCTACTTTTATTTTTTTATTTGGGATTTTGCAATGTATTTTATTGTGTTCGGTGAAGCACTTTTGTAACTATGCTTTGAACAGTGCTATAGAAAAAGATTACAGATTAACTGATGGTTAAAATAGTCACTGCTCGCAGCCCTAATATCGTTTTATAAAAGATTTTTTTAGCTATCATGCTGTCATTACTGTAGTATCTGTTTATGTCACAATGGGTCAACATGAATGTTTAAAAAAAAAAGCACAGTAAAGTGACGATCCTTACGATCTCTCTCTGCCTGTTGGCCTCTTCTTGTTCTTCTAAATAAAGCTCCTCACGGATGCGCTCCATCTCTTCATGATGCTGCCGCTCCTCTTCGATCTTCTCACACAGCTACAGCGCAGAGAACAGAGATGTTAGTTACAGATGATCTCAGGTGTCGTTCACCAAAGAGTTAAGAAGACAGGGGTTTGGGAAAAAAAAAGTCTCCACCATTCTATGAAGATGCTCCTTTGCTTCTTCTCTCTCTTTGAGCTTTGCCATCCTGCTCTCCTCCATGTGCTGCTGTTGCCTCGCAAACTCCATGATGCGTTGGTTCTCGGCCTCCATCCTTTCCTGCTCCATGCGTCTCCACTCGGCCTGCTGTCTCTTGAACTCTTCGATGTGCTGCTGAGTGGATCGGACTTTCTCCAGTTTCAGCTGTCTCTCCCTTTCAGGAGAACATTTCAACAAATCATTTAACCTCGACGTCTCATTTACAAGGAAGGTGTTGCTTGAAATGCACACTGATATATGTCGACTGATAATTCAGCCACAAATCAGTAACGACTCACATCTGATCCTCCTCGTAAATCTTCCTGACGACCTCGTCCACCATGAGCTTTTCTTTGAGGAACTCCTCGTACGCCTCCTGTCTCTTGCGCTCCCTGTCAATGAGCTGCTGCTCCAGCTCTCTCTGATACTGCAACACCTCCTCCTGACGCTTCTGCTCCAGCTTCTGCTGCTCCACGGCCGCCCGCTCATGCTCGCTCTTCATCTTGCGAGCGTAGTCTGCCTCCTCGCGCTAACGTCACAGTAAAGACACATTATATGTACAATCTACAGGCTTCAAAGCAGCCTTTGTAGTTGGGACTTCTAGGTCTTCACAGTAATTTACAGTGCTGCTTACTGACTTTTCATGCGTATTTTCTATATTCAGAGAAACTGTACACTGTCTTCTGGTGGCTATCATTAAGAAACATCTGGATTTAGAGATAGGAAGACATTTTGAAGAATCCAAGCAGCAGTTCAGTGAATGGAAATCAGTTCTCAGTGCTCACCATTGTCTCAAACCTCATGGACTCCTGCTCAGCAATCTGTGCAGCTCTTTCCTTGTTCAGATATGCAGACCTCAGCTTTGATTCCAGTTCTCGAAGCTCCATGCTGAAAAATACACAAAGAAAAAATCCACAATACAGAAAGTGACAAAGTTTAAAATTAGGTGCTTGTTTACTGACCCAGAGGACCCAGTAAGTAAAGGTAATGAGGTTAGTTTGTGTACCTGTTCTCTTTGATATACTGCCTCATTTTCTCCTCCTTCTGCTTCTCATAGTTGATGCGGGCCAGCTCCTTCGCCATTCTCTCCTCTTGTTCAAGTTGTCTTTCCCTGTTAGCTCGCTCCTCCTCTGCCTGCAAGTCGCATTTAAATTTTAGGTAAGAGAAAGGTGTCAAAGTAATGTTTTCCAGAGTTTGCATCTAAAACCTGCAATCAGCTATGGATGGATTACGGAACAAAGGACTCCTGGCCACAGGCATGTAAACGGTCTGAAAGAGACACTGAATAACCACAGTACACACAGATATGATTTGTGCTGGTTCTGTGCCTCCAACTGTGTATCTTACAGATGTTTTGCATCACCTTGTGGTCATTTTGTATTACTATAGTTTTGCATGGGTTGTTTTCTATCCAACTGTAGCCAATACTAGTCATTTTGTGGTAATTTTTCATCTTTTCCACACAGGAATTATAGCACTTTGATTGTTTTTCCTTTTCTTTGAGGTCATTTTGTATCTCTTAGTATCTCATTTTGGTTGTTATATAATTCTAATCATATAATTGTAACTCTGGGATAGAACAAGGTGCCCACTGATTCCTTGGGGCCCTGGGTCTATGCCCAGTAGGCACACTTCATGTCACCTGGGGCAGGTGGCTGTCAGTACTGTCAGTATTGGCTGACATATAAGGATTGAACATATTAAAAATATCCTCAAAGACCAGGTTCTGCAGACAATATGTGAATTTTCCAGTATGGTGGAGGATCAAGTCACAAGACAAAATATGGCTCAGAAATAGTCAAATTAACATTCGGATCCATGGCCACATCTTAATCTGATGTCCAAGAATCTATGGTCAGTCCTTAAAAAGCAGGTAGACAAGCAGAAGCCTGCTCTGTGATGAACTTGGAGCACTGATTATGCAGGAATGGATAACCACCAGTCAGGATTTGGCTCAGAAGCTGACACCCAGTGTGCCACAGAAAGTAGCAGAAGACGTGAAGAAGAAGGGTCACCACTGTAAATACTGAGTCTTATTTGTCAATGAAAGTCTTTGAAACTCACCAAATGCTTGGGAGTGTTCTTCACTGTGTCAGAGAAACATGTAAAGTAATCTAAATCAAAGTGTAAAAGTGTATAAAACACAAAACGTTCGGCCATCACTGTATATATGACAGTTAACCAACTACAGATACATTTTGACTACTCATTACAACAGCTTCCCCACAACTGCTCCATGATGTCCTCAAAATAAGGTGCTGTACCTGACATATGAATTGCCACCACATTTGGGGGTTGGGTGGTGGGAGTGTATTTTATTTAGATTTTAAATTATTGAGCTTCGTACTGTATTATATTCAAGTTTTTACATAATTCTGTAATATATTAGATTTAGATTTTTACTTATTTAGACCTGTAATTAATTTTATTATTCATTTAATTTTGAACTCCTTTCATTTATGTTTTTTTACCTTCTTGATGTTTTTGTTTTGTTATATTGTATCTTTTTAAAATTGATTTACTACATATTTTATTCTACTTTATTTAAGCTATTTTGTTAGAGGTTGTCTTTAATTTGCTGGTATTTTCCAATTTGGGGGTAAATAAGGTATTTCTGATCTTGAAATTTCCTACTGGAGTCAACTTTAAGATAAGATAAGCTACACTTATTTATCCCAGAAGCTGGGGAAAAACCTTTGTTACAGCAGTTAAAAACAAGTTAAACACAACCTATAACAAAATAAATAAGTGGAATAGTATATATAAATCAATAAAATACAATATCAAAATCAACCCTAGTTTTTCACTGATGCACCTGAAATGCAAGACAGAAACTGGTACCCTAAGCCACTGTGTTTGGTCACAAGCTGCAAAGATACTGGTCTAATGCAATATCAGATATGGAAAATATATTAGGTTTGAAACTGGAGACAGAGAGGCAAGGTTGAGACGGTTTGTACAGAGGAGGGATAGTGGATGTATTGGACAAAGGATGTTGAAGATGGAGCTGCCAGGCAGGAGGGAAAGGGGAAGACCACAGAGAAGGTTCATGGATGCAGTGAAGGAGGACATGCAGAGGGTTGGTGTGACAGAGGAGGATGCTAGGGACAGGGTGAGATGGAGGCAGATGATCTGCTGTGGCGACCCCTAAAGGGAGCAGCTGCAAGAAGAAGATTAGGTTTGAAGATGCAGATGCACCCAAAATCTCTTATTCTAGGCCTCCCTACTGATGTATTCCATTAACAAATACGAGAGAGTATTTATGCTGCAAGGAAGAACATCTTAATGAAGTGGATTAGTGAAAAAAGGACAAAGTGTTAATTTAGTGCCATTAGAATGCCTTACATGTATTTTACATTCAAAGTCAGACCACTTTTTATAAAGTTTGGGAACCTTATTTGAACTATATGGAGCCTGATGTCTCCACCATCAAGCTGCAGGGATTTCCTGATTAAAGGTTTGTACATGTCTTTGTTTTGTAGCAGATTTCAGAATGGATCCATCTTTTACAAGTAAAAGTGAAAATCAATAAACATATTCTGAAGAAAAATAAATAAAACAGAACTGAGAGCGCTTAAATGTCAAACATTACCCCACCCTCTAACAGAAACACAAACCTTGAGCAGGGCGCTCTCCATCTGCCTCTCCCTGAGCTCCTGTTGCACCTGTCGCAGGTACCTCCTCCTCTCGAAGCCCTCCTCCTCCATCAGGCTGGCCTGCATCTGCCGCTCTCTGTCCACACGCTGGGCCTCCTGCTGCCGGTGCTGCTCCTGAATCTGACGCTGAGATAATAATCGCTGCTGGTGGCTCTGCATCCTGTTACGACTCTGTCCCAACAACGAAAACACAGAAGGGAGAAAATTGAAGAAGAAAAACACGTGACCAGCAACAGGCTCTGTGTTATCAGTGTGGTGGTGAACTAGCAGCCAGGCTAACTTTAAAGAACCACGAGGATTTACCATGTTTGCGGTTCTTTTCCTGGATTATCGCCTTCTCAACTCAACCCTTTAACTTTCTTACACGTAAATAAACTTTGAACCAATTGATATGAAGCAGATTTGGATCCTCGGTGTTTATGAGCTGTTACTTTGCCGCTGGTACCCTGAGAAGGCGCTGGGTTACCTCGGTCGGTTGTTTGGCGTTTCGTTGTCCTGGGAACGCTTCGTCTCCGTAGGCTGTGCCAATAAAAATGGGCCTTGACGATGACGTCAGGTCCGGGAAACTCAAACCGGTTTAATCTACCATTTCAGAGCTCGAGATAAATTTTAAATGTACTGATTGATTGATATGTCTACTGTTGTTTTCAGATATTAAAGAGGACCTGTTATGTTCATTTTCAACTTGACATTTTTATTAATGGAGTACATTAGAGTAGCTTTGCATGAGTCACAGCTCAAAATAATCCTAATTTATTTTATACCCTGGTGCAGCCCATCAGTTCTTCTGCTGCCTGAAACAAGCTGCTTTAGGTCCTTTCATCTTCCTCTCTTTAAAGTTTTTCTTCTGCTTTGCTCCTCTTCACAAACAAAAGGTTTGAGCAGCAGGTAGGTGGGGCTTCTGTCAGATGACCATATTAGGGATATCCCCACTCTGTGACATCATTCAGAGCCATAAGTAGAAAAAACTGCCAGAAAGTGTGCATTTGGTGCAGGTTGAAGCCTGAACATTTGGCTCACAAGGATTGCTTGCACATACGCTGACATTATTATTTTAAACTTTGGCCACGTTTAGTATGAACATCCAAAGTTATTATAGTTTTGTATTTTCTAATTATTTTTTTTTTTATTTCATTTTGACTTTTTGCTTTTAATTCAGTTTAGTTTCAGTTAGTTTTCAGAGCGGGTTTGCACATTTCAGTTTAGTTTTTATTAGTTTCAGTGTTACTTTATGTCTTTTTAAGTAAATCTTGCCAGATTTAATTAATCTAATTAGCATAGGTACAATTACAATATAAACACAGAACTTTTTCAAAGCAGTTGACTCACTCTAAAAGCAGTCAAGCCCCAAACTCTAGTATCCAGCTGGATGTGTTGTAAAAAAGAAAACATCACTCCACTCAAGAGTTATTGTGAAGGGGGAAACTATCCATAGATGCCAAAACAGTTGCCTTTACCAGGATGTAAATATGCTTTTTAACGCTGTAAAGTTGAACATTTTAACATGGCAGTCTGTGGGGACTGACACATTTTTGGAGCCAGCCTCAAGCAGCACCAAGAGGACCTGCAGTTTTGGCACTTTGAGTTGGCTTCAGTTATCAGCTGTGGAGGTATGCCTCTTCAACTGCTCTTGACACAAAGATCTAATGAGCCAATCACATGGCAGTAGCACAATGCATTCGGTTGTGTAGATATGGTCAAAACAACCTGCTGAAGTTCAAACTGAGCATCAGAATGGGGAGGAAAGCTGATTTAAGTGACTTTGAATGTGGCATGGTTGTTGGTGCCAAACAGGCTGGTCTAAGTATATCAGAAAGTGATGATCTACTGGGATTTTCCCACACAACCATCTCTAGGGTTTTACAGAGAATGGTCTGAAAAAGAGAAAATATCCAGTGAGTGGCAGCTGGGTGAAAATGCCTTGTTGATGGCAGAGGTCAGAGGAGAATGATCAGACTGCTTCGAGCTGACAGGAAGGCAACAGTAACTCAAATAACCTCTCATTACAACCAAGGTATGCAGAAGAGCATCTCTGAATGTACAACACCTCAGACCTTGAAGCAGACGGGTTACAGCAGCACAAGACCACACCAGGTGCCACTCCTGTTAGCTAACAACAGGAAACTGAGGCTACAGTTCACACAGACTCACCAAAATTGGACAATAGAAAATTGGAAAAATGTTGCCTGGTCTGATGTGTGCAGGGTAACGCACCATGTCACAAAGCTCAAATCATCTCAAACTGGTTCCTTGAATATGACAGAGAGTTCATTGTACTCAAATGGCCTCCAGTCACCAGATCTCAATCCAACAGAGCACCTTTGGGATGTGGTGGAACGAGAGATTCACATCATGGATGTGCTAACATGGACCAAAATCTGTGAGGAATGCTTCCAGCACCTTGTTGAATCTGTTCGATGAAGAATTAAGGCAGCTCTGAAGGCAAAAGGAGGTCCAACCCAGTACTAGCAAGGTGTACCTAATGAAGTGTGTAAGGAAAAGGATAATCGGTCTACCCTAGTAATTGTTTCATGAATACTATAGCCATTACAGTTTTGTGTTTTTCTTTTTTTTTTTTAATTTACTTTTCAGCTTAGTTTTAAGAGGGAGATTATTCGTTTCTGGTTAGTTTTACTTGTTTCAGTTTAGGTTTATTAGTTTCAGTACCAGTTGGTGGGGGTGTCAGAACAGACACAAACTCTGTGAAGGACTCAGAGGAATGTAGGCACTTACATTCTCAGTACACATATGGACCAATGCCTGCTCATTGTAACAAATTTGGCCAAATTGACAGTAATCGTTGTTTTTGGAAGTATATAATGTCTTTTTAGCTTGTTCTCCCCCAAAGTAATAAAAATCTCATATCCAGCTTGCTACTTTGCTCAAGAGCCAAGAAAAAAATAAATTTTTCAATCAACCCCCACAAATTTATCAAACTTAAACTTAAGGCTTACATGACATGCCAGATATGCTCTAGCGATAAGTCATCTTACCTACAGGACCTAGTCTGGCCAACAGAAAAATAACATCCAAATATGCTTGTATTAAAGATTTATTTACATAACAAAGAACAGGAAAACTTTGATCTAAACTCAGTCTGAAGATCAGAGGAAAATGTGCCCTAAGGGGAACAGCAGTTTTATAGGAATGTATTAAAAACAGGTCGGATGGGTTACATTTATAGCGCCATCATAGACATAAATGCATTTACAGACTTGCTCTACTGTATATACAAGTGAAAACTCTGAGCTGAACAAAACAAACACGCTGTTGTGTAAAATATTCCCAGAGACAGAAGGAATTTACCTTTTCTTTCTTTCCAGGAAATGTAAATCAAAAACCATGTTTGACAAAGTGAAGTGCCAAAGGCATTTCTTTTACAAGCTGAAACTGTCGATACAGTTAAGACAATAAAAATACTTGATGTTTTGCTCATTGGTAAAATATCCTGGTTATTTTATACCTTTAAAATCCAAACATTTCACAAAGCTGACTTCCCTCTCCATTCGGGGGAATAACATTCATTCCATGTACTTTCCTAATGGTTTAAAGCAGATCTCTTAGTGTTGATAAACTTATTCTGGGATGTTCAAAACCAGCAGGTGATCACTGATGATAAGGTAAATATGTGCTACTATCACTTTAACATTTTTATGTTTGCTGCACAGCAACCTGACCTTATATAAAGGGTGCAACTTAGAGATCAATACAAATAAAAACGAAAGGAAGAAAAAAAAGCACATACACAACAGTAGCAACCAAAAGTTCAATCTAAAACATCTAAAAATTGGGCTGAACTGTTCCTGCATCTCAATTCCCTGATCCGTCTCCTACATGTTCCACCTGTCTTCGCTGCTCCTATCCCAGTCAGGCCTAATCCTAATTAATTAAAACACCAGTACAAAATATTCTCAGCTATAAATGGGGCCCAAGCTGCTTAAACATTCAGAAATTACATTATTTCAGTAAGCACACTTGTAGGAGGACTACATGCAGAATTTAGGAATAAATAATTTAAGCATTCTGTGCCATGGAGTGGGATTTTTTTTGTTCCCCCTCAAAGGAAATCTGGTGGTCTTAACACATTTGTGTGTCAAGAAAACCAAACATTAGCTGACTGACATCAGTGATTCAGATTATGGACGATCACTGTCTTCTTTTTGTAGACAGAGTTTCTGCAAACACGTCAAACGCTTCAGGTAACGGCCAGATTTTACAAGAATCCAAACCATTCAGCAGGAAACTGTCCGTCAGTCACTGGTCCAGAATCAAATGTGCACACTGCTTCTTCAGGTTTGCAGGGTAAATAAGACTGTAGTGGATGTATTTTTTATTCATAAATATAAAGATATTTTACATTTAGTGAAGCAATGTAATTTTTACAGAGGAGTATGCAAAAACCTGAAATAAAATATTACCTACGCTTCTTAGAACTGGAGTGGAAAACTGTCAGGAATCTGGAGGGGGAAGAAACAGCCAAAACAACATTGTAAATTTGATATCTGTAGAATAAACCCTGGTGAAGTCATTGTTTAGTTGATGTACAGGTTCAGTCTGACTGAGTTTGCTGTTCCCCACTCGCACGCTCTGCCGCAGTCACAGAGTCAGGAGGCTGATCTCCCACATCTCGGCTCTCTGAGTTCTCGTCACGGAGATCTGGTGTGCTGGAAGACAATAAAGTGGGCAGCACCGAGGGCTTTGGCTCTCCTTCAGAAGAAGCCTGGATGACACTTAACTCTGTGGAAACCTTTTCCTGATCACCCGCCGGTAACGTCGACTCCGACTCTCGTTGGTCAACAGTGGCGAGAGCTGCGCTTCCAGATGTGACGCATTCAGCTTGTTTCAGGTCCATTTCCTTTGGTTTTTGAGCAGGTGCTGATGTCAGGACGTACACTTGGACTTTTGCTGGCTGCCCCATGATGAGCTGCCTGTATGAATGGAAGAGGGCAGCATTAAATAAAAACATATTTCAGATTAACATGCAGCCAGCATGCGTTTTCAACTATTACTATACTATGGTAAAGTTTAAATATTAAACTACTCGTGGACAATTATCCACAGATTTGGCACACTTGGTAAAACATTAAGAGGCAATATGTAATCTTAAAGGGGCACTCCCACATACACGTGTGTTTATTACTCACAGCAGCCTGTGGTGGTGAAACACTCACCACACAGTGCATGCTGATCAGGTTTTGTGTGCCAATGTGCTACAGTGTCATCATCAGTGACCTCCTACTGACCTCCACTTTCTTCAAAATGTGCATCTTTGAACATTGGTCAAATAGTTCCCAGTGAAAATCAAATAATAATTTTGCCCGAAATGCTACCTTTGTCAACTTGTTATGCAATGAGGTAAAGTCAATACATTCAAAGTTAGAGATACAGGAGGCTACATTTCCTCTGGACAATATAATGCACAAAGAACTGCAAAGGGGTGTTCATTTTTGGTAACGCACAAGTACTCCAACAAGCTACTTTTCTCAGTAGGTAACATTCTAACATACAGTCGTGTGAAAAACAAAGTACAACCTCTTTCAGCTCAAAGGTTTTACGTATCTGTTCCTTAGCAGGTTCTAAAATTATTTAAATACAACCTCAGAGGAACAACAATAAATATTATAAAGCTCAGAGCATGTGATGCTCAGACACATTGAAAAAAACCCAAGAGCTCCATCTCAGACTCTGTGGGCCTCAGTTTGCATGTTAAATGTTAAACTTCATGACAGTACAATTAGAAAAAGACTCAACAAGTATGAATTGCTTGGAAGGGTTGCCAGGAGAAAGCCTCTTCTCTCTAAAAAGAACATGACAGCACAGCTTAGGTTTGTAAAGTTGAATCTGAACAAAGCACAAGACTTCTGGAACAATGTCCTTTGGACAGATGAGACCAAAGTGGAACCACACAGTGGTGGAAGGGTGGGCACCTTGCAGTCATTGAGTCAACCATGAACTCCTCTGTATACCAAAGTATTCTTGAGTCAAATCTGAGGCCAACTGTCCGACAGCTAAAGCTTGGCTGAAACAGAGTTATGCAAGAGAACAATGATGCCAAGAACAGCAGCAAATCTACAACAGAATGGCTAAAAAAAGAAAAGAATCAAGGTGTTGAAATGGCCCAGTCAAAGTCCAGATCCCAACCCGATTTAAATGCTGTGGCGAGACCTTAAGAGCACTGTGCATAAATGAAAGCAAACAAATCTCAATGAACTGAACCAGCGTTGTAAAGAACGGTAGGCTAGAATTCCTCCACAACCATGTGATAGACTGATCAAGTCATACAGAAAATGATTACTTCAAGTTATTGCTGCTAGAAGTGGTTCTGCAAGCTGTTGGATCATGGGATGTACTTAGTTTTTGTTAAATAAATAATGACACAGTGGAACCTGTTGTGTGCTGTTTTACACCTGAGGTTGTATTTAAATAATTTCAGAATTATGTTGTGATATATGAAACCCGAGAATTAAAAGAGGGTGCACTTTGTTTTCACGGCTGTAATTTACTTTTAAATGGAAGTGATCTTGCAATGTAACAAGTTACTTTTACAAGTAATGCTACCCAACAACGTTATTGATAAGCTTTGACCCAAAGAAGATGAACACATTCAGTTCAAATACTGCAGACACAATAAACAAGCCTTAATGTATTTAGTCATCATGAACCTCTTTTGATAACATCTGTACAGACTGATGTTCAGCTCTGACTTATTGTGGGCAAGGGGAACGCACGTTTATTTCAGCTGTGTAATGTATCACAGGAAGTGAATAAGAAACGGAAAGTAAAACAGACGCAGACTACGAAGGAAGCTGTAGCTGATCAAAGTACGATAAGTATGGTTATCTTGATCTCTGCTGCCTTTAGTTTGCTTTTATTAAAATCTGTTCTTCATAAGGTCTGTTGCAAATTGCTCAACTTTATAAAACTGCACTATGAACTCAAAAGAGTGCCCATTTAAGAATTTAGTAAATGGTTTTTGGTCTTCAGTGTGTTTCAGAGATTAACGATAAATCACAAGATGTAATGTGGGTAGTAGTTTCTACTCACACTCGATCTTTGGCTTTCATATCTGCTGGGTTAAAAACAAGAAACAGCCTTTTCAAGAAACGTGTGACACTAAACACTGGCCATGACTCGGGTGGTACTGAAGGAAAAAGACAAACCTTTCTCCTGTATCACTTTGCATATGTGATTCGGTCGATCGCTTAAGTGTTTGGTCATCAGGTCGCCACCTGATGCATCAACAAGGAGGTCACAGTTGAGACAAACCAGCGTTAATCTGAAAAAAGAAGAAGAAATTTTATTATTTCAACTTGGATTTTACTGATGTGTAAAATATAAAATGAAGTGCACTTACTTTGAGGCCGGTGAGTTTTTCTTATGATCCATTTTCAAAAATCTGTTCTTGGTGATGGTGCTATGAAATCTGATGAAAGGGGCAAAGAAAGCTTCGTCACAAGTCAGCAGATGCTAAACGTGCCTCGAATATCGATTCAAACCAGGTTCTTACTGACCTTATCATGTGATTCCCAATGGAAACTTTGCAACTTGTCCGATATTTGCATGCACCACAACTCGAAAACATCGGGAAATGAGAGAAAAAGTTGTCAACGTGTGCGTTGCACTCGATGCACGTGTAACTCCCTCCACTGGCACTGAAAACACAAAATTTAACCCTGAAAATAATTCTCATCATGAGTCTGGTCCGACTTTAAGATCCTGTAAATGATGATTTGAATTTCTCGTTAGTATGATGTGTCTGCTGAGAGGTCTGTAGGTTCCTGTACCTATAGTCTGACTTGTTATCCCACTACATCATCTTATGTCTGATCTGCTTAAAAGCCCAAATACTGTAACTGAAGCCAGCGTGCTGTTTTTGATTACTGAGCCCAATTAGCCAAATTTCACACCCACATTAATTTTTTAAAG
This sequence comes from Paratilapia polleni, assembly GCA_015106735.1. NCBI lineage: Eukaryota > Metazoa > Chordata > Actinopteri > Cichliformes > Cichlidae > Paratilapia > Paratilapia polleni. The sequence goes on from VUQI01015012.1 coordinate 33,607, forward strand.
ACAGAAATCTGGCTATTCACCATATTATTTTTAGCCAGCCTAATGAAGAGTGTCCAGAAAATTAATTGGAAATACAATCATCTACTTTGTGTATTGCGAGGCTTTAATAACGTCCATTAATTTGCTCCCACCCTGTCGTGGATACCCAGGAGGTGGGGCTCCATGTTAGTGGTTGCGGTGCAATTTTAATCACATGCAAAATACCCATTGTGTCATTAAATTAAATTAACTGCACTTTGCTGAAGATTGCAGTGTAAATATTTATTTAAACAATATAGTTATTTTAAAGGGACTTGACATTTAACTTCTTAATAAACTTTGATCATTTCAGATCGTAATAAGGGCTCAACGTTTACGACTTCGCAAGAGTTTAAAAGGGCCAGAATTGACTCATTTTTCTTTAAAATCCTGGCAACTACATGACCAACAGTGCAAATCGGCAACAAGCAATCCAAACAGAGACTAATTCATTGTCCTGCATTTGTGTTCGGCTACGTCGTGAGAGGGATTCTGGGAATTCAACCAATGCAGACGCTGCAGACGTTCACTTGCCCATTGGGAAATCCCCTGTTGGCTTTTTCCCCAATGGCAATGATGCCATGCAAAGGTCAAAAGCTGACTGTTTAGAAAAAGTTGGCTTTAACAAGAAACTGAAAGAAAGTGGAGTTCACGAGCAGAGGAGGAAGTGAGGAGACAAAAAAACCCAAACAAAATAAAACATCAAACAGAGAGTTTTCACTCCATTTCATTTCACTACAAAGAAATGTTTTTGTAAATTATTATGAGTTCTGTTTTCTCAGAGGCAGGGGCAAAGTTAAAAGACCAACAACAGCACAAACACTAAGGAGAGTAGCCAACATTACCAGATGTTCCACATATCTGACACTGCCCCCTGGTGACACCACACAGCTACAACATGCAGACGTGGGTTTGCAACACAAGCTCACTTGACGTGGCAGCTTGATAAGCGCGGGGTCTGCAACAACCACTTACCTGAAAAATATATTCTCCTAATGAAAATATAATTACAGTGTAATAATAAATCCTGAAACCAGAAAAAAACAAAACAAAAAAAAAAAACCCACATTCAGAGACTACCTTGATGGTTTTGTCTGGATAATTAAATGGATAATCCTGACACAGGACTGCCGAGAAGCTCTAGTGTTCGTCACAGGGAGGAAAGCAAGAATGGCTGGTGTGGTGCTGTTATAAAGGGGGACGGGGGACCCCGTGTCTTTGAAGTGACTGGTCTGTCTTAGACAGATGTGGTGGTAGTGGAGCTTCCATGACTGGAAACGCCACAGGGCGCTTCCCTTAGTGAGGACTGAAAGAGAACACTCTGATATCATATTTGACCTTCACTGATGTTTAAATGCTGCACATCTGAAGAGTCTGTTTTGGACTGCTGTGTGGGAAAGTTTCCAACCTGAGATTCCTGAGTGCCAGGTTGTGCTTGGGGCAGCGAATGTTTTGCTTCTTGCTCTGAGGTGTCTTGGCCTTTCCTGCTTCTGAGGCAGTTGGTTTGGACTTGGATACAGTAATCTGAGGTTTGGTTTGATGATTCAAACTCTGAGTTTCTGTACCGACAACAAAGCCAGGACGTTCAGGTGACACTGGCAGTGCTGGTGACTTTCCTGTGAGGGAGGCTCTGATGGTGACCTGCAATGATAACACAATGTACATAAGCACTGAATCAAATTTATATAACTTTAAGAATACTTAATATAACACTGATCTTGTTATGTCTGCTTCAGACCTTTGTACCAGGAGGAAGGCCCTCCAGGGCTTTAGGCTTCCTGAAAGTTTTATGGACGTGAGTCCTGTGCTCCACTTTTTCCTTGTAGGTGAGGAAATTCAGTCTGCATTTTCCACAGCGGTGGATCCCTTTTTTCTGAAATAGGAAAAAACATCACAGGGCAGAAACACAAAAAATGTGATTAATAAGTGGTGGCGCGAGAGGCTAATAGCTGAGATGCTTCATTTGGATTCACTGAAAAAGTAACAAGTATGAAATAAACTACTTTCACTGCTATTAATGGAGTGGCAATTAATTTTATTTTGGTTCCAATTCAACCAAATTTATTGCTCCTTTAGGGCAGGTGAAGAGAAGCAGGTTTTATTGTCGAGGCTTTTAAGTATTACAGTAGTGTGCTCAGCAGACACCTAAATCAATTCAAACTTGGAGGCAACAGCACAAAAACCAAGCTCAAGCTTCTAAATGTTTGTTTTTGTTTGTTTTTTTTAATAATGTTAGGAATTCACAGAGAAAATCTGTAGCCACTAAACTCTGCATCAGTTACAACTAAATACTAGTTCCTGAAAGGCTTTAAAATGTCTTAAACTGTTTGTGAGCTTTGTACCTGATGTTTCATGTAGTGTTGCATGTATATATGACTTGTTCTAAGAACTTTAAGACAGAAGGGACAGAGCAGGTCCTTTGTGTTTTCATGGACACTTCTGAAATGTGTCTCCACGTCCGAGAAGAAGGAGGACCTGTAATTGCACACCTGTGGAATCAGCAAAAACAGAAATTCAATATCGGCGATTGTTTCTCTTGAAACATTAACTGAAACCATAACCCTGTGACGCACGCCGGACCTGGCAGACATAAGGCATTTCCCCGGGTTTGTGGTTCCCCTTCATGTGCTCCAGGAGCACCTGCTCTGACTCAAATGCCAGCTCACATATCTTGCAATTGGCTGAAAGGAAAAAGAGAAGAAAATCAGAAATGGAAAATAAGCTTCTAACCAAACAGCTAGACTGAGCTTTATGAATCATCGTGTTATACTTGAGGACTCAATTGGGCTGTGAGCACTCTCGATGTGGCACTGCAGCTGGAACGGGGTCATGTACTGTCGGTAGCAGTGCTGGCAGGTTGTGTGGCTTTCCCAGCTCTCGCTGTTCTGCTTTTCTAGCTCCAAGTGGTGTTTCATATGGTTCATAAACCTACAGTGAAGGGTGGACACACACAGAGCACAGAAATGTCACTGAACTCTTTACCATGTAGGAGCGTATGAGCGATCAGCCACCTTTACCTGTAATCAAAAACAACAGACTGTTGACATTTGTCACAATTTCAAGCTGAACTGAGACTACTGACACCAGTTGGCAAGTGGTTGTTGGAAGTTGCTCCCAGTTGCTCTGTGAAATTGGTTGCAAAGAGGTATATGGTGCTGCACCAAAAACCTCCTTGCAATTGCTCTGGTTGTTAGCAAGTTCCCGTGGTCGCTTGCAGTTTGCATTGCTGACTTGTTTGCAAACGTTTGCCAACTACTCACCAAGTGGCAGTGAAACTGAAAAGTACAATGCAAACCAGAAATGGAGACCGCTCACCTTCAAAGTAAAAGTTGTGTCTTTGAAACTTGATGGTTGCAGCAGTAAGTAACAACTTATACTGTATATTGAAAGCAAATGTTCTCTGTTTCCAGTTTGTGACCAAAGCAATGTCAAGGAGAATTTTGGTGCAGCACCCTCTTTGAGACCGATTTCACCTCCAACAACCACTCGCCAACCAGTCGGGGAACACACATTTTTCCCTAGCGACAGAAAGTTGCCGACTGGTCTCTAGGCCTGTGTGACTGAGGCCCTAGAAAGTAGGAAATTTGAGAAAAGAAAAAATAAGGGATGCAAATTTAAGTTTTTAGGACTCTCACACACACACACACACACGAGCAAAGCTTGCAAGCTAGTTCAGGCAGACAGCTGCGTGATACACACCACCTCCTTGTTTAATGGTCAAGCTGCAAATTTCCCATCTCTCTCTCTGGCATGTCAGTGCTTCTGCTGCTGCTCTGCTTCACTGCCTACAGTTTCAACCCCTCAACAACCCCAGCCTCCACCTGAAGGTCCATGGATGTTTATGCTTCACTCCCAAATTTATGTGTATTATATTTGCGTGGAGTGATGAGCTCAAAGCCTAGCCTAGATAATCTATTGTTGTAATAAATTTCAGAAACTTAAAACAGGCAGTTTTCAGCATTTTACAGACTAAACCCTAATCATTGCTTTTCATACTTCTGATTCATATTGCATATACTTTAAACTTTTATTTGCTTTTAACTTCTTATTTTGCTGTTGCTAAACATTTTAACACTCTACTTTTACATGTGCATTACTGAATCCTGCTCTGCTGCAACAAACAAAAGCTGAAGTGAGTTTATATAATTGTTCATAAATACACTTTATATATCAACTGATGATCCGACTTTACATTTCAGTTTTTGCTCACTATTTACCCACTTAAACGAATGTATTATCAAGATACTAGGACTGGTAATCTGTGCAATGCTGCTGACTAAAATGCTACTTCACAGATACTTGTTGAATGGTTGAAGATCCTCATAAATCCCCTCTCCCCACACCTGTCTAATGTGTATTGTGTTGTGGATGTAAGCAATGTCTGAACTGTGAAGTCTGTCACCTTTGAGGTGTGCGATGTGCACAGAAAAACAATCTAAAGACCAACAGAACCTGGACAGCTGCAGTGAATACTAAGTGAACTTGCTGCACATCTGTATACATGGACACGGCAGATGTGTGTTTTGGGGTTTTTTTTGTTGTTTTTTTACCTGGTTATCCGCACCCCACCAGTAGGGCCAGCCCCACAGTTCGAGAACCACTGCATTAAAGAATTAATCCATAAGCCAGAAACTATTAGGCTAGATAATCAGATATTACTTATATTTACATATAAATGTACTTTCCACACAACTCTTCCACTCATTAATCACAACAATGTTTGCATTTGGTCAGCACAAACAGCTCAAGGTTAAAAAAATCTTAACCGTGCACTTACACACATTTGATGACTATTTATCTTTAAAAGAGAAAACAGATGCATTAAAACAAAATCTGTGGGGGGAAAAATTAAATATTCATGGCCTGTGTACATGCAGCGGTTAAGATCCAGGTCCCAAAGGTGTTTAAGATAAATGAAGTGCTCTCCTCAAGCTTCACTTTCTAAGCATGTGTAATGGCTGTTATAATATCAGCAATTACACACAGATTTTTGTTTTGCCTAATGATACAGTGCCCCGCGGCTGCACTGAGCACCTCCTCAGCTACCTGTCACTGCTGCCCTGACGAGGCATGGCCCATTTTTCAGCCTGCACATTCTGCTACCTCAGCTCCCCTAATAGAAATTTTTATGTGGATGAACTCTGACCTCCGCTGTGAGAGTGCGGTTGCAGTACAAATGTGTTTCCCCATTAAAAGCAGCTTACAGAAGCTTTTTTTTTTTTTTTTTCCCCCCTCTTCAA
>VUQI01015013.1:0-10562 GCA_015106735.1 Paratilapia polleni
GTTTATACACCATTTGCATTTAATCATTAGCTATTATTAACCCTGTCTCTCTCCCATAGGTGTGCCTTTTTTGTCCTGTCTCCCTCTGCTCTCTTCTGTTTCTCCTCACCCCCAACCGGTCACGGCAGATGACTGCCCCTCCCTGAGCCTGGTTCTGCCGGAGGTTTCTTCCTGTTAAAAGGGAGTTTTTCCTTCCCACTGTTGCCAAGTGCTTGCTCATAGGGGGTCATCTGATTGTTGGGGTTTTCTGTCTAATATCGTAGGGTCTTTACCCTAAAATATAAAGCGCCTTGAGGCGACTGTTGTTGTGATTTGGCGCTATATAAATAAAATTGAATTGAATTGAATTGAAAAATTGAATTTTAGCATTACAGCAACAATTGTAGCAGCTGTTTGCTAAACCACTACCTATATAATGTTACTTTTATTGCTTGCTAAGTTGTTGTGTATGCTATATCATGGTATTTGTCCTTAAAATGATTGCAAGGGGGTTTTACAGCTACTACAATTTAAAACCACTGGTTTGCTAGTACAGTGTGGTCATTTAGATTGATGAAAGCTAATGAAACTTTCACTGTCAACTTGGGTACAAACATACAGCGCTTTCTTTGGCAATTATAGCTTTGTATCATATAATTGGGCAAAAAAGAAAACAGACCAAACAGCTGAACTCTTGAGTTTTAGGCTTGAAAGATAAATCACCTCTGTTGACTGTGAGGCCAAAAGATTTATCATTATTTATAATGAGGGTTTACTGACCTTGCCCAGATCATAATAAGCGTTCCACCAGGGGTAGTTTGATCGAATCCAATGAGTCCTCTGATAGATGGAACCAAACCACATCTTAGCATAGCTGTGAGCAGGAAAAAGAAAGAAGAACAACAAAGGAATTATTAAATTTGCTTGATATACCACCTCCAAATCTTAATCACTGACTTCAGTCTATTCACCCCTCAGTCTTGCCAACTGGATCTCCTTTCAGATCCCAGGCTCGGACAATGGTCACTCTTAGCGTCCCCCTCCAGGCTTGTAGAGGACAGCAGTTGGAAGCCAGATTAGGAATGTGCAATCCACAATTTGGTTCTCTGGGTGACTTTCTCACAGCATTGTCCTCCAAGTACTGCTCTATGGCAGCCTTCATCCCTGCCTTTTGTGTATCATTTGTCATCAGCTCATACATTGGCCGAAGGGAGTAGGAAACAACATCTGGGTGATCATTCAGGGTGTTTAGCCAAGTTCCAAAGCCAAGGGAGTCATTATGCGTGAGTGAAAACTCTCCCAACCAACCAGTGCCTCCTACCACCTCTGTGTAGTGCTGGTGAAGTCCAGAACTGTACATAGTAGAGAGATCCTGGTTTTGTAGGACCTTGTTGCAAGAATTTCTGTTACTGGATAGTTTCAACTTCCCCAAGCCAACAGAGAAACCCAGCGATAAACAGGAGTGGACCTGGAGGACGGGAAGGGGAAAAAAATGTCACTTTTACTCAGTGGTTATCAAAGGCATTTTAGTGTGCACCGATCAGGCATAACATTATGACCACTGACAGGTTAAGTGAATAACACTGATTATCTCTTCATCATGGCACCTGTTAGTGGGTGGGATATATTAGGGAGCAAGTGAACATTTTGTCCTCAAAGTTGATGGGTTGGAAGCAGGAAAAATGGGTAAGTGTAAGGATTTGAGCAAGTTTGACAAGGGCCAAAATGTGACTGGGTCAGAGCATCTCCAAAACTGCAGCTCTTGTGGGGTGTTCCCAGTCTGCAGTGGTCAGTATCTATCAAAAGTGGTCCAAGGAAGGAACAGAGATGAACCGGCGACAGGGTCACGGGCGGCCAAGGCTCATTGGTGCACGTGGGGAGTGAAGGCTGGACAGTGTGGTCCGATCCAACAGACGAGCTACTGTAGCTCAAACTGCAGAAGAACTTAATGTTGGTTGTGATAGAAAGGTGTCAGAATACACAGTGCATCACAGTTTGTTGTGTATGGTCAGCAAAAGGGGGACCAACACAATATTAGGCAGGTGGTCATAATGTTATGCCTGATCAGTGTATATAGGTTTATATATAAGCCACTGCTTGGTGGGTTACACACCATTTAACTGTTAAACATATTGTTCAACACAGAAACTGTGGCAAAACTCTATGCACTGTTTTCATGATTAATGGTACCCTGGTCTCTGGTATTATATATAAGTGGTATAAACAGTATGTTTTATATTAAAGAAACAGGCATCGGATAATACTAGATTGTGTACGTAGAATAGATCTTGAGGCTGTCTGATCACAACAATTTCATAAACATGTCAAATAAAAACTGTTGTATTAAATTAAGAAAGAAAGTATATGCTCTTCTCTTGAGAAACAACGCATCTGTCTATGAGACGAGAAAAGATGACATGACAAATGAAGATGATTGTTGTTTTTGAAGTGTGCATTATCATTGATTATTTTATTCACTGAGTAGTTATAGGATCACTAAACAGAGATTGAACTATAGAAAAACAAAAATAATTTTAGTAAATAAAACTGCTACATTAAACAACATAAAACAGTTTAAAAAGATTGACATCACAGTTCATTATGGCACAACTTGAAAATCCCTTCCTTCTGTCGTTCATGGCAGTGGTACCATCATGTATGTGGAGAAATGCTTAGTCTGGTGACTGTCTGTAGGCACGTGTATTATGTACCTCATTTGAGGAGAGCCCGTTCAGTGTAGACAAACATGTTCGTGCAGCTGTGACTCGCCTCAGTCGACCACCAAGGTAAACCTGCAATATAGTACAAAGCTGTTGTAATAAATTAAAAAAAAAAAAAAAAAGGTTGTTTGTATTTTTTAAATAAGGGAATTCTCAGTGTGTGTGTTTTAACCTGGCGGATGTAGTGTGTGCCGTAGGTATGTATGAGCTCATTGTACTGAGCTCTGTTGGAGGAGTTGTAGACACTTGGCAGCCTGGCCACATCCCTGCTGAACTCAGAGCTGAGAGGTGGTTTGTTTGATACACGGTAACTAGACACAAAGGGACAGATTGGCAAATTATGTCAACAGAGGCTGTTCAAACAAAGATTACTAAATAATCTAAATTTATGTGTTCATGCTGAGTTATTCACAGCCTACCCATAATGGCTGCAGGTGACCCTGTGTGTGCTGAAGGTATAGCGGTCCTCACTGGCCCTCTTTGAAGCAAAGTTATAGGCAGTGGATTGCGTTCCTCCCACTTCCAGACTGGCAGCCACAAACTTAGATAAATTTAGGCCAACCTGTTATAATAAATGGGATTGTGAATAAATAAATAAAAGTACATGATGTTCAACCATGATATAAATATACTGGATTAAATATGATAAGTATTAACCATTTGTTTATAAACTAATTTATATTCAAATAATTACATTTTTTTTAACATAATTTCACTTTTTAGCAATAAGAATGAAAATTAAAGACAAACTATAGTGAGACATCTATCTATGTAGCTATCTGTATGTATGTATGTATCTATGTAAAATAATTTCACAACGTAGTTTCCCACTCAATCAAATAAGTAGTTCCTCAGGATGTTGGGGTGCAAGTAAATGTGTTTTTTTTTTATTATTTCTTTTGAATATGACATAGTTTTTGAATTTGATGTTGTAAGGTACATTTCAAGTGGACTGACAGAGGTTCATCTCACATCATGCCCTTTGGTCACATGGTGGCAGTCTTGTGAAAGATCCTGGTTACTCCAAAAATTGTGCATTCAGTATTTCACTGTCATTTGGCAGAGTTTTGGTTTAGCATTTATTTATTTCTTTGTGGGTTTTTTTTGTGTATAGTCAGAGTCCACTGCCTTATTTTTCTTTTCTTTTCTTTTCTTTTTTGTCTTGTGCATTCTTTCTGTCATATTTTTGTGAACTGTTTGTTGCAAATTATTTTTTTTGTTTGCCAAAACCAGTGAATCACGGCATATGAGGAGTAAGTTAATTCTGCACTTCTTGTAGCCCTTTTGAACAGAACTTGTAGTGTAAGTTTTTTGATATTACTATAATGTGTTTGATTCAGGGAGTTGCTGATGGTTAAAAAAAGAAACAATTACCAAGTGTCTGTTTATATCGACATGTCTATGATTATAGTGATAATATTCAAATATGTCAATTTTATGTCAATAGTAGTTGTAAAATGTGTCCTACCTTCCAGTCAGTGCTGTCCTGGGAGGTGTAAGTGTTAACCAGGGAGCTGTGGGTACAATTCAAAGCAAAGAACCATTGCAGTTCAGTTTCATTTCAAAGGTGATTTCCATGATTTATTTTTTTTGTTAAATTTGTTAAAGTTAGTATTTATAAATGAACACGTTATTGTTGGTTTTTCAGCTCCGAATAATATGATGAAGAGAATTTAGGCCAAAAAGGTCTCTAGTAATCAAAATGCTTATTATTGTCCATTAAATGGGTATGACTATTGTATGTGTGGTTCTACAAATTTCACCATTACCAGAGATAGAAAAGTAAAACTATGATTTTTAATTAGCTGCAGTTCTTTAGAGTGGATAGCTGAGCCACAAGATGCTCAGTTGTCAGATGAAAGTTATATAATTTGTTTTAGCATGGCAAATACAACATTTAACCCTCATTTGGTGAGACACTGACTGAGAAGATCAATGTGTGCAAGTCTGTCTTTGGAAATCTTTCAAAAATTTTAAGCAACTATAATAATGTATAAGACTATACCTAACAGAGGTATGTACACTGCTGTAAATATCAGCACTGCATCGGCTGAATGCACGCCAGTCCACTGCAGAGACCGGCAGCTGAAAATGAAGACAGAACACCATCATTTACACTTACACATAAGGTATATGTGCTACTTTTCAAATTGCTATTAAGCTTTGTTTATTTATTTACTTTTTGCAGCCTGTTTCCCTGAAGGGGGTTGGAGCAGAGAATACAGGTGCCACTTGGTGTGAGGTAGGTCTTCACATCAATCATGTACGCTCCTTTTCGACGCAGGGTGACCACATCAAATCCCTCACCAACCAGGTTGTGACCTGGTACAAAGGGAGCAGATTCACACTGGCTGTAGTTCCCAGTACGACAGGGGAGAACAGGGGAGTTGTACAACAGAAAAAGGAGGAGGCTCAGGAAGAGAGGAGGTGGGGTTGAAAAGGAGAGCATGGCTCCAGTAAAGCAGACTGACAAAGACAAAAGAGAGAGATAAGGACATAAGTGATCATCATTACAACAGCAGGTGATTATCAGTGAAAGTAAGGAACTGCAAATGTTTGCAAACAAGCTTTGAAATGTAAAAACATAAAAACAAACAAAATATACATTTGTCTATCCATATATGGTTTATTTAATTAATATTTCTGCAATCTGTAGTAGCCTCTTAGTGACTCACTAGGTAGTTGCTTGAAAAAAAATTACAATTTTGTCTTGCCATCCGTTAAAATATTGTGCTCACACAATTTTATGTGCAGTTTTCCTTTTGTAGTTATACTGCCAAGTTAAAGACTTTTATTTGTGTGCATTGGCATCACATTTGATGTGATCCCTTGTAACATTGTCCGAGGGTTGTACTGCCGTTATCTCATGAGAGGAGTTGGAATCTTTCCAGCATTGTTACTGGACAGTGTTTACAAATAAGAATCACACCTGTAATAAATTTCACGTGTAGCATGATCTTCCCTTAAAAGAAGGCACAATGAGAAAAATTCACAAAACTGAATACATAAACATGCTCCGAGGGCAGACTGTGTCTTTGAGTGCAACCTGGCAGCTTCAAAACCATAAACTGTATCTCAGAGCCTAAATCATGCTCTCTGCTGTATTGTGCTATTTTGCTTTCTTTCATTCTTAAATCTCTGTTAAAATAAAGCTGACAATATTTTCCTGGACCATTAAAATAAAAAAAAGTTTCTACCTTTTCGAAATGCCGAGAAAGTGGCTGTTGCCGATCCTCTTTCAGTGATCCAAATCAGACCAAGCACAACAAAGAGCCAGCAAGACTTCAAGACTTGTTCAGAAACAAGCTGAGGAGCAGAGCTTATAAGGAATAAGATGGTGACACGTGCAGCAAATCAACAGAGATAAGGATGGTAGAAAATTAGCCAACAATGGCTTATTATGCCCAGGATTAAGGAAGTAACCTTGGAATAGTTTAATTATCAATGACAAAAAGCTGTTTGACATAATGTGCCCTCTATAAATATTAACTGTCTATGTGTAAGAGAAGAAAGGCTGCCAACCCCCAAACCACAAAATTCCAATAACAGAGGTGTCACAAATAGAGTTTGGTGGAAACCTGGACAATTATTAGGGACATTTATATTTTTATTGCAACTAATATTTGTTACTAAATGTTTAGCAACACACCATGCATTGAAAGACACCTTGTCGATTCAGAGACCTCAGCATGGCCAACAAAACACAAACCTTAGGGCCAATGCATAAATTATCATTAATATATATATATTTTTTAATGTAGCCACAGGCATGTACTGTTGGTTCTGCAGTCACTAGATATAAAGTTTCTGTGTGTCACGTTTGTTATCGCTGCCCTGATTGTTTTCCTTCACTTTTCATACACCCACCAGGTGCCCTTGTACTTTGATTCATCCTAGTTGCACTCACGTGTTTACCTGAATCAACTCTGTGCGTGGACAGTGGATGTGGATGTGTAATGATGCCTTTTTAATTTTATTTTTTTTTGTCAGGTAGGTGCAGCTTTTAACAATACAGTGGATTGACCCTATTTTGAGAAATAAATAAACTGTTATCTTGTCTTACACACCCTTTGATTTCCATATGGGAATAAAAAAAAATGCAAACAAAAATATAGTACTCGTGTCTTGAACATGACAACGAGTTCACTGTACTCAAATGGCCTCCACAGTCACCAGAGCTGAATCCAATAGAGCACCTTTGGGATGTGGTGGAACGGGAGATTCACATCATGGATGTGCAGCTGAAAAATCTGTAGCAACTGTGTGATGCTATCATGTCAATATGGAGCAAAATCTCTGAGGAATGTTTCCAGCACCTTGTTGAATCTGTGCCATGAAGAATTAAGGCACTTCTGAAGGGAAAAGGGGGTTCCAACCCAGTACTAGCAAAGTGTACCTAATAAAGTTTCTGGTGAGTGTAAAATGTATATATTTGGTCTCAAAAGTGAAGCTTGTGTCAGTGTATTTAACCCGCATTCTTTCTGAAGGCCAGCAGGGGGCGAGTCTTCGTGTTGATTGTATTGAGGTCAATGAGAAAATGATCCTTCTACTCCCTTTGACTTATGACCTCAGTAAACTTTGTTGACAAGTTTTTTTTTCTCCCTCATTTCCCACAGTCAATATTCTTCAGCATAGCAGGTTCATTTTTAAAAATCATGGTTCCATTTAAAGTAAAATAGAAGATAAGGCAGGGGTATGCTGTAGAGCAGCTACTTGGTTTCTCAATTCAGATCCACCAGTGTTATGCACTTTATTTACCTAATTTATATGTCCCTGTATAATTTAGAAGCACTGTCAAAGTCTCTAATAAGGTTATTCATTCACTGCTCATAATTTTTCTCTGTCAGCAGACTTCAGTTTGTGTCTGTCTCCATGTGTTTCACAGGAGTGGTGCAGTAGAGCACGTAGTTCAGTAGCAAAAGACAAGATAGTAAGTTCATGACGACTCACCCCACCTGCTCAGTCAAGTACCTGGAGGAAACACTGTCCACCCCTCTCTATGTCAGCATTCAGTTGTACTAGGAGAGACTCTAAGGAGCCGGCTATTTAATTTCTTACATTAAGTACATTTTATTTTAAGTCATTGTTTCACTAGTCCAAATGAACATCCCAGTTAATATCACAGTGAATAAAGAGTGCAGTTTGCTAACCAGGCTGGCTAGCTTATGTTCGCATTAACTTATCAACACTAACCTTTCTATCAGTTATTGTAATTTATGGTTTCAAGTTGACAGCAACACTGTGCCCATTCTCCCATGTAACTTGTTGAGTTTGACACTTGTCTGCAAGCAGAAGAGGTGGCAGTCACATCCGATGGATGCACTGAACCCAATATGCGAGGGATAGAAAACCACCATCAAATCCAACTGTATCCAACCCATAGCTACAGTATTAATTAACACGTGCACATGTACCAAAGACAAAACATTTAATGTACTCCCTGGACTCTGCCATCTGAGGCTATATAATAGGCTATATGATGTGTAAATTAGGAATAATTCATCTTTGGTCCTGGCCACTATTTGAGAGAGGTTTGAGAGGACCAACGAGTCAAGAGACATGAGGTTATGAATGTGTCAAGAGGTTGCAGCTAGCTCAGGCTACCTGTGGAAGTGGTTGGATTTCAGAAATTACAAATAAAATCAAACAAACAAACAAACAAACAAACAAACAAAAACATTGGACAGAAGCGCTGCTTAGTTTTATGGGAACATAAGTAAGTACTTACTAGGCTACACTTGTCATTTCTAACGTATGCTCAGTTCTTTTTATGTCCTCGCAAGCTGTTGGCTTAACTGTATTGGTAATGTTTCAGTTATCTATGGCAACGGATGTACTGGATGCCAGTTTGCAACAATATGGAGTGTTACCCGCAGGAACACATTATTTGCTCAGAAAAACTGATGAAAGAAATGCTAAATGAGAGCTTGAACTGAGCTACTGAATCTAGTGGAATAGAAACTGACGCTGGTTCCACAGCCACAATATTAATTGACACGTCCAGATGTACCAAAGACAAACATTTGAGTGTACTCCCTGGACTTTGCCATCTGAGGCTATGATGTGTAAATTAGGAACAATTCATTAATCATCTTGGATCCTGGCCAGTGTTTTCATTTTACTGTTACCTCATCTGTTTCTATAAATTGTTAGAAATTCAGCAAGTAACCCTTTTGTCATACCTTAGGTTGTTTATACAGTTTTAATGTATTCTTAATTCATAACCATTTATTTATTCTGGTCTTGGTGTCTTTAAAATTTGTGAAACCAGCCCTCAGATTAAAAAAAACAGAGCAAACAAAAACAAATCCCAGTTATTCATGACTAGAGAAACTCCAACAGGGGGTTAATGATCCAAGTGAGCACTAATTAATCAGAACTCATGTTTGTTTCTTAATGATGAGCAAAAGGAATTTATGTAAATCCTGCATTAAATACCTGCTTATGACCCATGCATAAATTACTGAACTAAATGTTTACACGCTTAAGTGTTACAAATTTAAAAAACTGAAAAATTTCTTGTGATGAAGGCACAAAATGATCTGAATGTGGACCCACCATATAGATATCATATAGATATAGATATAGATGTGACAGATATGTGCTAATGTTGTGAAGGTAATCAACAGATCTGATACTTGATTAAAGATAAACCACCATCATTTTCATAGCATGCGCCACCCAGAATGCATTTCTCACTGTGGAGATGTTTGTATTGGTCACACTTGTATCCAGTCAGGTGATGATCACAGAGTGTACATGACCTCAACGCCACCTCTCTGAATTGGGCAGGTGAATCTGCATGTTCCCTAACTCAGGTACTTAAGACATGATCCCAGATGGTCATCAAAGAACAGATCTCAGACTTCAATCATCAGAAGTTGTTTGTTTGCTTTTTTTTTTTTAAACAAAAAATTTGTGCAAACATTAATCCAAAGTACTATAAAAATATGATACATGTGGTGTTGACTAAATCGTTTTTTAAAAGTAATTCATAAACCATAGGATGAGCACAGAAAACTGATATGTTATAGCTCAGAAGACAATAAGAAGATGAAAATTCATTTTTGCAGTTTCTTTTAATCCATTTATCTTTATCTGCTTTTAACAATATGTATTGATTTTTAGTAATTGGACACATTTCCCCCCCCACTGAAAGTCAAGCTTCTGTTTACTCCAGTAATAAGAAACATAAACCCCCTACAAACTAAGTAGAATTTGAAGCATTCTTCATGTAATAATTTTTAGGGTTGTGTCAGAAATGTCGAGTTTGTTCTAACCCTATGTCCCTATGTTTTGGTTTTATGGGTCATTAAAGCTAAATCTTTAATATATGAGAGTGGGATCATGTTTTTCTTTAACTCTCAAATAAGCAAATTATGCCAAATGTTGAAACATTTATTTCAAACTTCTTTAGATCTCACCTATTTTGGGGGATAAAAATGAAGTAGAAGTGATTCCTGCTGAAGTGGCCCAGATAATAATGAGCACTTAAAAAAAAAAAAAATCTTTTATTTTTGAAACTTCTGTTGGCATTCTTGACAACAAATGACATTATTCTGGTGTTGTGAGCATGTGTACTGTTTTTTTCAAGGTGGTCACGACAGGACATCAAACAGTCCAAGTCCATCTTGGTTTAATAGTGTTATGAAATTGTGAAATGTGAACTTCAAGGTATTTTCTGCTATCTGTCAGGATATATTCAATTCAATTCAATTCAATTTTATTTATATAGCGCCAAATCACAACAACAGTTGCCTCAAGGCGCTTTATATTTTAGGGTAAAGACCCTACAATATTAGACAGAAAACCCCAACAATCAGATGACCCCCTATGAGCAAGCACTTGGCAACAGTGGGAAGG
>VUQI01015016.1:2192-28760 GCA_015106735.1 Paratilapia polleni
GACAAAGAGAGTGAGAGTAACCTTAGGAGAGGTGGACGCATGACTGCCCAAACAGATCAAAACAGATTTGTCATCACACACCTGTACAGGGATACACCTTGTACCCTCTGAGCCTCTGTTTTTGTGTTTCTGTGCATTTCACTGTGTGTGTGTGTGTTTGTGTAGCTCCGTTAAACTCCCCTTGTCTATGCTGGGTAACAAGATAACAGCAGGTGATTCCAGGAAAGAGATCATTGGCATTGCCACCTACAACGTAGGAGGTCTATTCACAAAACTTTAATGATTCCTCACCATCTTCTACTTCTTTTTCCATTTCTGTTTCCAGGTACATCTCCCCACCTCGCCCACTCTCCATCTGTCTTCACACTAAAAAAATACTCAAATACTTTTAAAAAATATATGTATATATGCTCTGAGCTAGATGAATCTGTGGCCACAACCTCCTACAGACACTGATGACTGTCGCCGGCTGTATTTATGAAAACAAAATCACATTCAGAGCAACAGGAGAAGAGGAGGAGAGCTAAACATGAGCCTTGCTTTGGTCATTATTTTTTTTAGTGTACACACATGCATAAACAGTACCCACAAGGGGGCAGTAGTAATAATGGAAAAAAAAATGATTACAGGGTGTAACTGTTTTATTTTTTTTTCACTCAAGGTAAAACAACTGTAAAGCCACAACAGAACTAATGTAACCACTTATACAAGGATAGGTTCCTGCAAAATACTTTTTGGCAACTTAAAGACAATAAATAAAACTATCCCTTTTTTCTCCCAAGTAGCTGATATTTGTCTTCAGCTCAAAAACGACAGTCTTTTAAAATTTAATAATGAAAGTAAACAACACCTGGTATCAAAACAGAGGCGTATTGAGGCTGTTGTTGTTGAGACCTTAGCGTGCATGTGTGCGAGGGAGAGAATTCACAGGTAACAAGATCTACTTGCTCTCCAAATACGCCCTTATGGGATGGTGTGGATTTGCGTGTGTGAGTGTGTATGTGAGAGACAAACACAGAAAAAGAGAAGTCAGAGAGAGAGAGCGAGAGAGAGAGTGAGAGAGAGAGCGAGAGAGAGAGCGAGAGAGAGAGAGAGAGAGCGAGAGAGAGAGAGAGAGAGAGAGCGAGAGATGTGTGTGCGGTGAAAAGAGCCTTTGTCCCTGAGAGGTGAGGCTGAGGCAAGGACACAACTGGCGACTGGGCTAATATACACATGCACAAACACACAGGTACTGATTTATAGGCACCTAAGGAAGAGTATTCCTCCAGCCTCTGCCAGACAGGGATGCACTCATGAAAAACACCTAAATAAATAATCTGAGCATCATATTTGGATGATGCAACAAACAAAACTGATATCTGTGGATTCTGAGCTGCAACTAAAGCCTAAGCCAAATATTGAACCTTATACGTTATATAAAGCTTTTCGACTCTAACTGAGCACTCAGAGCGCTTTTTACTACTAGCCACATTCACACACACATTCGTATAGCACTTTATTCTATGCCTTTAAGCACTTTCTAACTATCACACAAACACACACACACACACTCACACTTCAATAGATGCATCAGGGGGAATTTGAGTTTAGCATCTTTCCCAAGGACACTTCGAGATGCAGATTGGAGCACCTGAGGATTGCACCACCGACATACCGATTGCTAAGCAACCCACTCTGTAACTCCTGAGCCCCAGCTGCCTCCATCCCAGTATGGTTGATGTTAATATCAAAATCAAAATTCATCACGATGTACTACATGTTCTGTAAACAGTCAGGCAGCTTCAATAAGATAAAATTAAAACAAGAACAAGGGCACAGAATAAGATAAGCATTGTAGTGACATTTCCCCAGCAACATCCAGCAACTCTTAAATGTCTCTACAATAATTTTGATCCAAAAATCTAAATATAACAACTGCTGTGCATCAGTGTCTAGGCAATGTATCTGGTATGAAAATTGTTATTTCCCAGATCCCCTACGCAACATCACTCTGAATGGCTAGGCCGTTCACGCAAATTAGGAAGACACCATCCCTACATTCAGAGTTATATGCATGAAAATACAGGATAAACCATGTCTTGTCACTCAGTAAGTGACTGTACTCGTCCTTTTAAAAAGTGTTTAAAAAGAGCGTTTAAAAAGTTTTTTTCTACCTCCACCTCTGGTAGTATCTGTCCATTCAGTTTTACTTTTATTTACTGAGGTGAAGAACAGCTTCTGAAATTGTTAGACCCATCTCTACACTGTCGCTCCTCAGCAAACGTAATTGTTAATTAGATCCATCCAACATATCAGTACCATGAATAGCTAACTGTATTATAAACCAAGGGATGTAAAAGGCATAATATTGGGTTATTTAGTTTATATAACACAGAATCAATGTCTTTGACTAAAATCTTTCAGTGGTCTTTTACAGTGAACTCCTTTGACGTTGCCATCTGTACCCAAGCTTATGGCCCCAGTTACACAGGCCTAGAGACTGGTCGGTGACCCCCTGGCAACCACTGGTCACTAGGGGAAAAAGGTGTATTTCCCTGACCAGTTGGTAAGTGATTGCTTGCTGTTGCTGGCAGTAGCTGTGAAATCAAGTGCTAAAGCCCCAGTCATGCAGGCCTAGAGACCACAACCATAGATTGCTATGGAAAAATTGGTATTCCCTACCCATTTGGTGAGCGGTTGCTGGCTGTCGCTAGGTGAAATTGGTTGCAAAGAGGTATACGATGCTGAAATTGAAAACCTCCTTGCGATTGCTTTGGTTGCTAGCAGTGCGACTGTTTGCAGACAAGTCGGCGTCTCCCATACAAGCAACGGGCAACCATGGCAATCTGCTAGTGACCAAAGAAATCACAAGGAGGTTTTTGGTGCAGCACCCTCTTTGCAACTGATTTTACCTAGCGACAGCCAGCCACCTCCAGCAACCACTCACCAACCGCTAAGGGAATACACATTTTTTTCCTAGCAAATGGTGTCTAGGCCTGTGTGACTGAGGCCTAACACAGAGCAGCAGCAACAGCTAAGATATGCACCACAGAACAGGAAGAAAATTCCACAAGATAATCTGTAGGAGCTCTCCGGAGTTTGGCTACCTTTAAATCCAGCTTAGAAACCTTAAATCTGTACTGTCCACCACCTTGGTCTGAGAATTAGTAACTCTTCATCAAACACACTGCACTTAAGCTTGTAACTATTTCTTTTTGCATTATACCATTTTGCGATGACACAAAATTTGCACTGTAGAGCTCCCATTCACTATTACTTCAGCTAATAAATAAATAAAGGTGATGATCTTCTAACACTTACATGACTGTCCTAAACTTAACTATTTAGCAGTGACTGCTCTGTTACAGTTTTTTAAGAAGGTTACGTGTGGAATGTGAACTGAAATGAGGTGCAGAATGGTAAAGTATGAAGAAGAGTTTATTAAGCACTTTTATTTTGAGGCCTGATTTTATAAAGCGCATTTCAAAATAAATAGGGATCTTGCAAAGAGGACAGAACTGGCTGCCATGACACATCACAAAAATCATGTAGATTCATGCACATGTTAGTTTACTGTCTTCTTCACAGGAACTTTATCAGCAGACACACCCGACTTCAACCAGACAGCATTACAATGACACACCAGGAGGAGCCTTTGATCCACTCTGCATCTATGTCCTTGATTTCCAGTCCGACCGCAGCCTTTAATCTGACATCCCATCCACTTCCTGTCCAGCAACCTACCCCGCAATTCACTGGGCTGCAGAGATAGCCATCAGGCACGGAGACTAGTCTTAACCCTAACACCGCTCCGGAAATACCTTCTCCGTGTCTCTGTCTCTCCCACCCAGTTTGTCCTTTCTGACACCCTGTGCCACCTCTTTTTCTCTCTGTGCTAATCTCTAGGTTTCGTCTCACACTGCCTCCCTCAGTAAGTATGAAAAATAAAACCTCCCTGCTGTGTCTTTCTTAAGGAACTGTGTTATTTTTAAAGTTGCCAGTAATGTAGGGAACATGAAGAGACCGCCAGCTGGATTTCCCAGGAAGCCGTCTCTCAAAAGATGCGCAGAGAAAAAGCTGGCTCTTAAGCAGAATTTATACATGTTCTCACACAGTGACTCCCAAGCCTAATGGCATGTGAAATAGTTAGTGAGCACTGCTTTTAGCAGATTTTGTACTGTTAAAACTCCAACATATCCGATACTAAACACTACACTTTGGATTGAGTCAGTCTCTCTCTTTTCCACTTTATACTTCACTTTTCCCTTTCTTTCTCACCCTTTCTAGCCCCTCTTCCTCTCCCTTATCCCTCTTTCCCCGACATTCCTGACCCCTCACGGCCTACAATCCTTGTATATGTGTTTTCTGTGCACATAGATCGTTTGGCTAATAAGGCAGTAATAAATGAAATGTCTTTACATCTATAGGTAGTCTAAACCTTTCAATGCAAATGGTGTGCAGAGTCAGAGTTATGAAAATGCAAACCCTGGAACAGAGAATTTCTGTTGATCAGTGCACCACAGGCAGCAAAAAGCCAGTCTGAACAAAGAATACACACACATGCAACACATACATGAAACTGACATAACTAATCCCCAGAATAAAAGCAAATCTCATAGGAGGGTGTCACAGAGTGAAGAAGAGTTATCAAAAGAAGCTTTTTTAATGTGGCAATCATCCAACTCAAAGATAAAGATATGCTTCTGTTTTGATCAAATGTACAGTCCAAACAGAGACACATATGATCAGGGCATCAATAGGTGACCTTGTTTTTTTTTTTCTTTTTCCTGGTGCGCCTGGTCAAACTTCAGGCAGCTGTTCAAAGTCACACAAATCTCCTGGAGCTGTTGACTGAATATGATAGTTTTGGCTAATTGGCTCAACAAGGTCTTTGTTTTTATGAGCTCACTATATTCACTATGGGCATGAGGCTGCATGGGGGAAAAAAAACCCTCTGTTCTGCTGCACTGGGTGGCAACTTGTGCAACCAAGAAATAACAAGGATCCAGTCTTCTTTAGCAATAAAAAATGCAGGCATGAAATGTTGTATTTTTCTTGATGTAACAAAGAAAATAAAGAATTTGATGACAGCGTGGATGATCATTTTGGAATCTTTTTACTCAATCAGGCACCTGGACAGGATAGAAACTATCATGAGCTTGAAATCTTTCCATATTTTCACCTACATTTCCATTTCAAATTCCTTCTGTGTCACATTCTCATGAGGCTCCCATCAGTACCTCCTATACCTTGCCTGATTGGAGCCTCATTCGTCAATTCTCTGCTTCACTCTCACCCTGTGACACACTTGCACACCTTTAAGCTGTGCAGCACAGCAGGTACTCACTAAGCAGCTTTACTCACTTTCTGCAAAAGTGAACGCAAAGCAAACTGGCTGAAGGATCTCACGTTTCCTGGGGTAGTCCATGAACCCAGCACTTCAATATAACTGCTATTCTTAAGAGCCAGAGGAGGAAATGCCCAGTGATGAATGGTTTGAATTCAGTTAAGAACATCTAAAGGCCTTTAGAGACAGGAAAGATGCAAGTTTCTGCCTCTTTTTAGTTCAGTTTAAGAGATGGGAAGCAGTCACCGCCCATGTCAACACACTACAGAAGCCCAAATTTTCACTGCTCAGTTGCTCCTGGAGTTTGACCATGTGAAACCTTTGTTACTTGCTACTCTTATGCACAATCAGCAGCTGCAGCTGCCACTTTTCCCTCTAAAAGAGCTTTCAGGATCAATGACAACTGGCAGTATAACCAAAAGGCTGCAGAGGAACTCTTTTGAAATCCTTTCAGTTTGGGCAGGAAGGCAGGTGAGCCTAGGAGAGAGAAAAAGATGGAGCAAGAGAAAAGCAGAGAGATCAAGCTCTGTTATTGGCTGCTCGGTTGCTATGTTACATTGGTTGCTACAGAAACATCTGAATCCAAGAGAAAGCATGAATGAAAAACCAGGCAGCACACAGAACCTCATAATTAGCACCTACACACAAACATTAACGCTGCAGTGTTACACAACAGAGGCGATGCAGTTGCGTCACAAGTCACCTAGCAACAACATCTGGCACCGTCATGGAGGCCCAACTGGGCATCTGGCTGTGACCCACTAATATATATAACAGGTTACAAAAAAAGACATTTGAAAACTAAAAACTGTGGAGGATGTAGGCCAAGAGAATAATACAGCTGTAAAGTAACCCAGTCAAATAAGGTCAGTAGGTTACAAAACTGAGATATTATCATGGAAATGATCTGCAGTGTGTAAAGAACAAACACAGTTAAAGCTGAGGCAGAAAACATGCATTTCTGGCTTCACTGATCAAAAAAATCCATATTAATCTTGCAGCATATTGTTGGTCAAGTGGTCTGAGAAGAAACTACACCCCTGCATCTCTTGGTGCTGTTTTCAGGCTTCACAAAATTTAACACTACATGTCTCGACAAAAAAGCAAAGTTGAACCATGGAGTTTCAGCTGTATTGACAACGCAAATAAGCTTGTCCTCCATTTCTGATCGTCAGTGGTGCGAGGAGAAACCCAGCTGATGGGTTTTCACGACTCAGCTTGAAGCAAATTTTTCCACAAAGTTGAAATATTTTAATGCAGAATCCAGATTCGCCTCTATTTGTGCTGCTTGGTGCGAATGCACGTCATGGCGTAGACTTTGTATGTAATCACATCGCGAGAAAACTTCACTTTGCGTTTGGCGTGAACTCACCATAAGTAAAACGCACTGGCACAATCAATTTTGTGCATAAACACACTAAAAAATAGCACGTTTATTGAACACGATATGTTTTCTCTAAACTAAACTGTACTGATAAAGTTAGCAACTAAAGAACATGATATGATCATGACTCAGTCTTGCTAGAACGAATGATGTTCGGCCCAGGTGCAGTCCACGATGCACTGTAAACAAGAACCATACAGTCTTGGGAAATACATGAGTCATCGATGGTAACAAATCAGCAAATCAGCAAATCAACAGTTTGAGTTTGTACTGAGAAAGAATAGCCCAGAGCAGCACAAAATATAAATATAAATATAAATATAATAAATGAATGAAGTGGCTCATTTTTAGGACTCTGAACTTAGTTCAGAACTACCAACCTTACATTTTAGGCCCCAGTCACAGAGGCACAGATACGGGTCAGCAACTGCCTGGCAACCACAGGTCACTAGGTAAAAATACATATTCTCTGACTGGTTGGCAGTGGTTGCCGAAGGTTGGTGGGTGGCGATGTACAATGGATTACTAAAGCCCCAGTCACACAGGCCTAGAGACTGGTCAGTGACCCTCTAGCAACCACAGGTCACTAGGGGAAATGTGTATTCTCCAACCAGTTGGCAAGCAGTCGCTGGAGGTTGCCACTAATCGCTAGGTGAAAATGGTCACAAAGAGGTATACGATGCTGCACCGAAAACTTCCTTGGAATTGTTTTGGTCACTAGCAGATTGTGGCGGTCACCCGCAGTTTCCATGGAAGATGCCAACTTGTGTGCAAACACTCGCCAACAACTCAAGGAGCGGTAGTGAAACTGGAAAAAGTGCGAAGCAAATCAGAAACGGAAAACGTTCACCTTCAAAGTAAAAGTTGCATCTTGTGAAGACGTAAGACACACCTTTTACTTTGAAGGTGAACATTCTTCATTTACGATTTCACAACCGCCCGGTGGGTAGTTGGCGACTATTTGCAGACAACGTTAGCGTTTTTCATGCAAACTACAGGCAACTGCGACAATCTGCTAGCGACAAAAACAAAATCACAAGGACGCTTTCATTTCACAACCGTATACCTTTTTGCCACCGATTTCACCTGCGACAGCCAGCAACCTCCAGCAACCAGTCGGTGAATACATATGGTAAATGGTAAATGGACTGGTACTTATATAGCGCTTTTCTACTCAGTTTCTGTGTACTCAAAGCGCTTTATACTACAGGCCACATTCACCCAGTCACACATACATTCATACAGCACTTTTATCTATACTTAAGTGCTTACCAACATTCACACACACTCACTCAAGTGACCGGAGGTTGCAAAGGGGTCGCCGACCGATCTCTTGGCCTATTTGACTGAGGCCTTAGTATTGAAAAGGAAAAAAAAAGTCTTTGTACTGATTGACTAACATTGCATCCACAGAGTTGTGCTACTAACATGTTTAAACCAGATGCTTTAACAGTCAGAAGGATACATTTATTATTAATGCTACCATTAACAGCACAGCAAGTTTTTTTTTTAGTGGATCAAATACAATCTTTAGTTAGTAGGTAGTTAATGAGCTGATTTTAGGTAAACACAAGCTGAACATAAACAGTCAAGACGCATCAGTGTCAGACTAACGGCTTCTCTTCTTGCCATTTCTTTCACTGCAACAATTGTGTCACTTGTTAAACAAGCATGTAAGTTTACATAAGCCTCGGTGCTGAAAGAGTGATGTCAAAAATAAAAGCTCCTTCGTGCTCGCCATCTGTGTGAACAGAGGAGGACCTGACTGAGGACCACCCTCCCATGAGTTATCTTCCCTGTGGGACAGAACTAAAAAAGGGAATCATTTTCTTTATCTCAACTACAGACACACACACACACACACACACACACACACACACACTCTGATACCGGATACTCCCAGGAAAGTAGATCCGTTTATAGCCGCTCACATGAAACAGTCACATTCCTCTGCAGTACATAATGCACACACACACACACACACACACACACACACACACACACACAGAAGCCATGGGGGGTGCTCTCTGTCATCTTTACTGTACACATTAACCACTGCTCTGTCGAAATATTCACAGTGTCACGCTCGACTTTGTGGCTCCTCGTAAACACACCGGAGGTCCAAGAAGCTCAGCTTAATTTCAGGACACGTGTATATAAATAACCAGTGTCAAACAATGCAAACAGTTTTTACAAAAAATATGGGATAAGAGCAAGGTTCTGTTAACAAAACAACATGAATGGATCAATATTGCAAACAAAAACAGGCCTTGTAGAAGCAGTTTACATGAAAACAAAACACAGATCCAACTATGCAGCCCAAGTATTTACCACAAAATCTCATCTTGCCAAATATTGATATCAGCTGCTAAAATGTGGTTTAACAACTCATGGGTCAAGCCAAGCCACTGAAAAGATGTTATGAAAATCAAGG
Source organism: Paratilapia polleni (assembly GCA_015106735.1). NCBI lineage: Eukaryota > Metazoa > Chordata > Actinopteri > Cichliformes > Cichlidae > Paratilapia > Paratilapia polleni. The sequence goes on from VUQI01015016.1 coordinate 11,337, forward strand.
TGTCTGTAGAAATCAGTCTGTACCAGTGCAATATGAACAAAGAAAACAACACCTTTTCTGGTAGCGGAAGTGCTCCTTTGTTTGCTTATAAAACTGACTTATTTCCTAATGGTCTTACAATACTGTGAACTGTGTTTGAACAGGGCTAATATCAATGGCCTATTTGAACAGTGGCTGATGAACAGTGGGACATTTAGTTAATGTGTACTCCTGAGTAAAGCCAGGGAGGAGAGAAAATGTTTAAATGATACAGAGAGAGCTTTCCAAAAAACTGGGTGTGTACCGTCTTCTGAGAGAAAGAGACAGAGCGTTTCAGACTTGGAAGGAGGACAAAGTATGAGACTGCAAAGAGTGGGATAAGACAGCGAAGTGAAGTGGATGAATGGGTGAAAATGACAGCATAAATATAGAGAAGGGGAGTGAGCTGCCAATGAACTTGCAGGAAAGGAAGAGAAAATGGGAAAAAAAAAGGCAGAGAAGAAAAGAGGACCCCCTGTTACAACCCTGCCTGATTCCCTCTTGCTCTCTCCTTATATGGCAGTGTTGTGTGTGTGTGTGTGTGTGTGTGTGTGTGTGTGTGTGTGTGTGTGTGTGTGTGTGTGAGTGATATGGGCTCAGTCCGAGCGTTGCTCTCAGAGGGAGCGATTAGATCAGCAAACGCATGCAGACTCCAAAAGTAAAGGTTCCTTTCCTAATCATTTGTACTTTTCCGCCCAGTTATACCACTCTCTAAAAATACTCACCCCATCATCCACTTTATTGCATTATATGTGCACTTGATAAAAAAAATCTTTTACATTCAAAATCAACTAATGTGTTTAAACTTAATCTTTAAAAAGGTCAAACAGGGCAAAAGGCAACAAAATTAGTTTAGGTTTCAGCCCCGATAAATCATTTCTAATCCTAAAGCCAATATTTAAGGAAATTAAATAAACCAAATAAAGTTTAAACTTGGAGGAAATAAAGCAGACAATGGGAAAAGGGGGAAAAGAAGACAAGGGATTATATCACAATCAGCCTGTTTAAGGGTACAACCCCTCCTAGGGACAAAAATAAACCCTGGGATCTCTGCCTCAGAATGGAAGGAATCATAAGAAGCCACAATCCTCTCATTCTTTCTTTTTCCACTCTTTTATTTTCATTTCATGTTCCCCTCCCTTCTTTCTGCTTCCCAGAATGTTTTAGCCTGAGCCCAAATGACTGGAATGCAGGAATCCAGGTAGCATGTCTGCATAAACACACACACACACGCAAACAACGCATCCATCCACACACTGGCTTCTGTACAAGGAGGAATGTACTGCACATGTAAAAATACACCTCAGTGCAGAAATAAACCTTCAGGAAAATGGTCTGTGTGACTTTTGGGTCCAAAAATGCGTTCCACGACTGGAACCGACCAGCAGGCTGAAAATGGATATATGCTGTACACTTTTTATATAATTTTGCATGTAACTCATGTAAAATGCCTTAATCTCCCTTTCAGTACAACGGAAAACATATGAGTATTTACATGATGGCAAAGCGTGGATGCCATGGATGCCACATGGACACACTGTATAAAAAAGGACAATCCCTTAGTACAGTGCCAAATACATAACTGGAAAGGCTAATTTACATTTGTTTTGTGCTACCAGAAGGTGAGCAATGAACAGTTTCATCAATTTGGCATGAATTAGTAGGGGCACTACATAAAGAACTGCTTGAGCAGTACAAACTATTCAAGAACACACTGCTTTAGTGAAGCCTGCTTAAAACATGTTGACAAAAAACGACTGCAGCAGCATTACTTTGTGCAAATGGCCACTTTGTTAGGTACACCTGTTCAACTGCTCGTTAACACAAATATCTAATCAGCCCACATGGTAGCAACTCAATGCATTTAGGCACGTAGACATGGTCAAGACGACCTACTGAAGTTCAAAGCGAGCATCAGAATGAGGAAGGTGACTTTGAATGTGGCATGGTTGTTAATACCAGACAAGCTGGTCTGAGTATTTCAGAAACTGCTGATCTGCTGGGATTTTCCCACACAACCATCTCTAGAGTTTACAGAGAATGGTCTGAAAAAGACTGCTTCAGGCAGACTGCTTCGAGCTGATAAGCAGGCAACAGTAACTCAAATAACCACTCATTACAATCAAGGTATGCAGAAGAGCATCTTTGAATGCACAACACATTGAACCTTGAAGCAGATGGACTACAGCATCAGAAGACCATATCGGGTGTCACTCCATTCAGCTAAGAACAGGAAACTGAGGCTACAATTTACGCAGGCTCACCAATATTGGACAAAGGAAGACTGGAAAAATGATGCCTGGTCTGATGAGTCTCAATTTCTGCTGCAGCATTCAGATGATATTGGTCAGAATTTGGCGTCAACAACATGAAAGCATGGATCCATGGGCCTTGTATCAATGATTCAGGCTGCTGGTGGTGTAATGGTGTGGTTCTTGGCACTCTTTGGGCCCCTTAGTACCAACTGAGCATTGTTTAATCTCCACAGCCTACCTGAGTATTGTTGCTGACCATGTCCATCCCTTTAGTATACCCATCTTCTGAAGGCTGCTTCCAGCAGGATAACACATGTCACAAAGCTCATATCATCTCAAACTGGTTTCTTGAACATCACAATGAGTTCACTGTACTCAAATGGCCTCCAAAGACACCAGATTTCAGTCCAATAGAGCACCTTTGGGATGTGGTTGAATGGGAGATTCACATCATGGATGTGCAGCCGACAAATCTGCAGCCACTGTGTGATGCTATCATGTCAATGTGGACCAAAATCTCTGAGGAATGTTTCCAGCACCTTGTTGAATCTGTGCCACAAAGATTTAAGGTAGTTCTGAAGGCAAAAGAGGGTCCAATCCAGCTGTAGCAAGGTGTAACTATTAAGGTGACCAGTGAGTGTATTTCTAACAGCATGGCACTGTAGTAAACTAAACCACTAGTAAACCTTTGGTGCATTATGAAATTAAAATATGCTAAAGGAGTAAACTGCAGTTTTATCATCAGATATGTGTCTTTGTACTTTTCAATAAAAAAAAACCAGAAACCCTGGAGACAGGGTTAACAGAAAATCGAAAAAAATTGGGACACGTCTGGAATCCATTTGATCATCTGACAGCCAGACAATTCAGCCCTATTCTAAATTTTGTTCTAACAATACAATATCTACACAATAACAATACCTATGAATATTTAACAGTATCTAACATTGGAAGCACCCTTGAGGGGAAAGAATGAAGTAGAAAGTGAAGGACAAAGGTTAATGTCAACACTGAACACAAAGGAGAGCGCAGACAGGGAAAGGAATCAAAACAAGCTAAACAATAAAATTCAACAATGACTCTCGTTCCCCTCTTTCTCATATTCTCTCATGCCATCCTTTTTCCCTTTCATCTAGGAATTCCTCTTTCCATCCCCATCATATCATTCCTGTCTCACATGGAGAGGGAGAGATAGAGAGAGGGACAGAAAGGAGGAAAGAGAAGTTTGTTTTTCCACAGAGCACAACATTCCCAGGCCTGTACCATTTCTCTTCCTATTAATAGAGTGCACACACGCACACGCACGCACACACACGCATACACACGCACACACGTTATCTAAACACCAGCTCCTTCATCACTATAGTTACTGTGAAAAACACAAGCAAAATCCAGTATCTTTATGCTGCAGTGTGACAGTGTAGATATAGTTACATTTATCTTATGATCCACCACTGAGGTGATAAAGATGCAGAGACTGATGAAGGCAGCAGACTGACAAGAGTTTAAAATCATTTACACCGCCTCGCCCATGTTCTTGTCTTGTACTTCGTATTAAAGTTATCATTCACCCTCAAGCCTGATCTCTGATTTATTTAACGCTGACAGTGAATTCGAGTTATTTCCTGGCTCACCAGTATACAAAGTCAATGTGACACCCAAAAAAAAAAAAAAGAGTCAGCCACTCCTCAGCCAGAACCCCTCCTCCCTCATTTACCAAATTGTCTTTCTTACTACCAGAAGCACAGCTTACCATTAAAAAGATAAGAGGCCGTCATGTACCTAGCTGTTAACCCTCTGTGGTGCAGAGGTTAAAAGGTCTGGTTTCGACCCCGGAGGCTGCTCAACTCCAGAGGTGAATGAGGGGAGCTTATTTTAAGAGCAATTAGAGCTCAGCACTAGTTTCATGAAGACTCTTTCCCTGACAGGGATAAAAAATTACAAATGAATCTACACATGGATTCGTGCTCAGCTGCAGCAAGAGATGATAAGAAATGAACTTTTATAGCCAGATGTTGTTTAATATGATGTCACTGAATTGTGCACATCCTGTTCATGCTGTGTCCCGGTCACTCTGTGATGTATCGAGTACCAAAACACCCCAAAGGGAGAGGCCAAAGCTTTTTTGCTTTTTTTCTTCTTCCAGTTTTGTTTGTGTGCGTACGTGCGTGCGTGCATGTGTTTATGTGTGTGCGTGCGTGCATGCTTTGTTTATATTTAGGTCTGCCATGCTTCGTACATGCACACAGAGTCCTTTATGGCTGAAGGGCTGTTCACTCTGTCAATAAGATCCAGATGTGAACTCAGTGGGAGAGCAGATAAAAATAGAGCGAGAGAGGTGAGAGAGGAAGAAGGAGAAAGCTGAAGATGGGGGTCAGAAGGAAAGCAAGGATGGACAAAAAGAAACAATGATCTCAGGGGGTACATCAGCACAAAGCTGTGCAAGAATCTCTCTTGTTGTCCTAAACTTCTTTCTCTCCCCTCCTCATTCTTCTTCTCCTCTCTTAAACCAAATCACTAGCCCCTCTGATGTCACCACATTCCTATGACAAAATACACCCGCCCCATACACACAGTTGCCCTGGGCGACCAAAAATACACACAGGGACGACCCTCATCTTTCTCAAACCCCAAAATATTAGTCCACTGCTCCATGAATGACTGTCTGTAATGACAATGCGGGCAGCTTAAAAAGCTCTCCCTCTGTCTTTTCTGTGCTTTTCCTCTGACAAACACATTATAGCTGCAGGACGATGTGCGTGTGTGCCTGTCTGTGTGTGTCTGTGTGTGTTCGTCAAAAAATGCCTCCCCCAAACCCACTTCCTGCCCTGCCCTCTCAATGAAGACAATTATGGCTCCTGCAAGAAGGATAACACAGAAGAAATAGCTCCTTAAAAGGAAGGATCCATGTTGTTTTCACCTCTGCACACAATTTTTCACATTAAAAGCCAATGCCAAATGGTGTTTAAATATAAAGACTACGTTTGTCGTGACTGAATGAAGCAGAGTAAAGCTAAGGTATTTATAATCTTCATGGCACTTTTGCGTTATTAGAAAGAAGACAATAATAGGTTGCCACACAGAGAGTGTCTTTTCTGTTACATTAACCTGAATGGTAACATGACTTCATTCCATATTAAACTACTGGACATTACTGACTGCAAAAGAACTGGTGAATATATGAACATATTAGGTGCTTTTTAGGCTTTAGAGAGGCTTAAATGGACAAGGTGCTCGACTGCTACCAGTTAGGCGTAAAATAGATACATACAAGGCGTCCCTTGGCGTTGGTTTCTTGATACCAAAAGGTAACAGTCCTGGAGATATGGCAGTACAGTGGTTTGAAAACTCAACAGACTGCGGTTACATTGTACTTTTCAAGTGTTATTATGGTCAAAGGCTTCTCAGCCAGGAGAGTGTAGTTTGTGTCCTGTTTAGGAGTCATTTACTCTTGCTCTCACTCACTGCTTCATTCGTTTTAAGAAAAGATTGTGGTTCGGGTTTAAATAAATCCTGCATGTTGAAAATTGTTGCTGAAGGGGACTCGGGGTGTTGAAATGTGACATGTGACAACATCCATATATGACATTTCTCAGTCGCCAACATATTGCATCTGAACAAGTATCCATGGTGGGATCCGTCTTACCACTGTAGCATCTCTCAGGTGGCAGTGGCTTTAACTTAACAACAGTATTAGGCACCAAAGGAACAAAATAGGTCTTGTTTAAGGAGGTTACCTCAGCTGGGAAACCAAGAAGCCAATAAGAGTCGTTTTCCACAAAATGCCACAAAAATAGCCACAGAGATGGCTTAGATGAGTGTGAATACAACATGGATGTACAGGCTGTAAGCCAACAATCTGTGGCTAATATTAAGTTTATGAAGTTATTTAACTTTTCCTAGCAACCTTTACTGTAGCTTCTGTTTTAATAGAAAACAATGTCAGCTTCTGAATAGGTTAGGCTAAAATGACAACCCCTCCCAATCACAAGACAAGTTTAAGCCTCAAGCATGCTTCTCCAGGGCGCTGTAGGCCTTATGCCAGTACTGGTTGGCCTTTTGCTCCCACCTTCTCAGGTCCTAATCCATGGTTCCTCTCATCGCATAAAGGAAATGACTTCATCTTTCTTTGAGTCTACACAAGGTCTCAGTCACACAGGTCTAGAGACCGGCCGGCGACACCCTGGCAACCTCTGGTTGCTAGGGAAAATGTGCATTCCCCAACTGGTTGGTGAGTGGTTGCTGGAGGTTGCTTGCTGTCACCAGGTGAAATCTGTCACAAAGACGGTGCTGCACTGAAAACCTGTCATTTGTTTTCAAACTACGGGTGAGCACGGCAACCTGAAGAACCAGATCTCATTTGCTTCAAGATAAAAAAAAACAGAAAAAAAAGTGCAACAAAATCACAATGACTACAATGATGAGTGTGTAAAAGGAATTGGTTCTCATTTCAGCCGTGGTTATTAAACTTTGGGTTTGGACCACTAGTTTTACTACAGGCATGTTTTCTATGTCTCCACATTGCTAAAGTCCCGCTGTTTTATTACACTGGAGATCAGGCACCAAGATTTAGTCCTGGCCGGACATTTTTTGGGGAAACTGTTTTCCAATGATGTTTAATAACATCTCTGTTGAACACTGTGTGAACCTTAGATAATTTCTCTCCTCCCTTCACAATAACATTTCAGAACCACAGAAGTGAAATGCCAACTGCTGAATAAAAAGTTTGAAGGGGGGAAATGTTGAGGCCTAGCTGAAAATAAGAAGCCTATTGAGGACTGAAGAAGGACTACATTGTTTCAGGACACACAGACCCGATTACCCACAACCCCCTAGCTGTCACTGGGTGACGGGAGCTTTGTGTGAGCCCTTCAAACAAACCTTTGGGGACAGACGCACGCACGAACACACACTCACATTCCTTCAATCTGCAGATAAATGGCAGTCATCATCATTAACCATCATCACTGCCATGTGATTACTGCTGCTGTTATATCTGGCAACGTTTCCACACTGCTGGATGAATGTGAGAGACAGCCAAGGGACAGCGGGTCAGCACACACACACACACACACACACACACACACACACAAAACACACAAACAGGCACACTTAACCACGGGACCAAAACTTAATAACTCTGTGGGGTTGTAAGCAAGGTTTGGCACTCACTAGTTTCAGTTTGGACGTTGGTTTTAGGACACTGGTTCCACAATCAGTGACTGTGGCTGGAAACCTTTTGATACTGTTGGTGTTGGTTCAAGTGTATTAAATGAACAACAGCGTTCATGCCCAAATGAAGTTGCGATTCATAAGTGAGATATTTCCCTCCTTTCCAGTCAGTGGTGACTCTGATCATTGAACTTGCAGGACTGATAAATTGATGCCAGACAAAATGTGTTTAAATACACCTGTAATCAGCCAGGAGCACATATGCCTATGGCTCATGAGCCAAACCATAGGACTGTGAGGTTTATTGTTGCTGAACTATTTCGTTATCAGGTGCAGTGACTTCCTCAAATCTCTACTGGGGTCCTGGCAACTTTTATGTGAGCTTTAGAAGCTCCAGTAGGAAGATTTGGTTATAATTAGCTAAGCAAGCAGAAGATACCTCACACCAACTACCTGCACATCATATTTAATGGATTGGTCTTACCATCAAATTCTCAACAAGAAAGCGAATAAGTCTGTTTCCCAAAACATCAGACTATTCTTAGCTCTTCTGTGAATGGGACATATATCTTCTGTCACATCCTTCATTTGAGGCCCTTTTTCCTTTCAAAACAGTCTGGAAAAACAAATATTGCTAGAAACCTCACAATCTTTTCAACACATCCCGTCTGATTCATCCTGGAAAACACAGTTTACTGTATCTTAAACACACCATTTGGGCAAGCGCAGTGGTAAGGTGGTTAGCATGGCCACCTCACAGTAAGAAGGTTCCTCGTTCAAACCCCAGCTGGCACCTTTCTGTGTGGAGTTCTCCCTGTGCCTACGTGGCTTTCCTCCGGGTACTCCAGCTTCCTCCCACAGTCTAAACACATGCATATTAGGTTAATTGGTGATTCTAAATTGGCCAGGGATGTGAGGTAAACAGAGTGCTTAAGCAGATAGAATAAAGTGCTGTATGGTTACAAATGTGACTTTTAGTCTAAAGTGTTCGGAGTGGTCAATAAGACTAGAAAAGTGCTATATAAAACTAAGTAAATTACATATTAAAGTGGACCTATTATGCTTTTCCTCATTTTCTTATTTTATACCATATTATGTATGCCTGCTCTTGTTGACATCATGCCGAGCCAAGTGTAGAAAAACTGTCTGAAACTGGGCATTTAGAGGAGTAGGGAGCCTGAGCTCTTGGCACATGGGGGTTACTTACACATATGCTGACCTCAGTGTCTGAAACTTTTTTGTGAACAAAGGAGCCCCATCTCTTGTTTGTCAGAGGCGACCAATCAAAGGAAAGTTGGTTTAAAAGGAGGGGGAAGGGAGCTAAACAGATTGTTTAAGGCAGTGGATGAACTGAGTGCCTCCACCAAGGCCTTGTATCGGATAAACATGGATTATTTAAAACGGTACATCATGCAAAGCTACTTAAGTAGAATAAAAATATGGAGCAGAATAGGTCAGGAGACAAACTGATATGAACAACCCATTAAGTACAGTGGAAGCAAGAATGGTGGTTTTCTGTTTACCACATGCAAACACTGCACAGCAATGGCAGGGAGATGCAGGGAACTGAGATTGTGACTCACTTTAATGGCCACTTATCTCTTAAAGCAAATATAAAAAAAATTATTTACTCTCTCACTCACACACACAGATAAATCCTACCTTACTGTATACCTTCTATGATTTCATTACCTTCTTTGAGTTCTCTAGTGCATTTAACACAATCCAGCTGCTGCTGCTACTGAGGGAGAAGCTACAGGAAACATATCCACCATCTCATGGATTACTGCCTACCTGACGGACAGGGCGCACTATGTGAGACTGAGTCCGATTTGGTGATGTGCAGTAAAGGAGCTCCACAGGGGACTGTGCCGTCTCCATTCCTGATCACCTTATACACCTCTGACTTTCCGTACAACCCCGCGTCTGCCACAGAAATACTCAGACGATTCTGCAGAGGTCGGATGTATATAAGTGACTCTCTGCGAAAGGCAGACATTGCTTCACTTTACAGTCAAAAGGCACACAAAATTTAGAAATCATAGACAGGTCTGAAATGGACACTGATAGTTGTGTATTTGTCTGAGCTTGTTGTGCTAAACACTTAGCATTACCCCGAGATAAACACACAGAGGCATGCAAGGAATCACACACATATTACCCCCATGCTTCTGTGTCCTCCTGTCTCTCTCTCTCTCATTCACACTAACACCAGCAAGTCTGTGTTTTTTCAAGTTGAGGTAAGGTCAACATATTTTCAGGCTGACTCACAGCTTGGTAGGAAGTCATCTTGAGACTAAATGTTTTACTTCAGTACAAAGGTTGCCATTGGCCAGAGCTCTCACCTATGTGGGGGGCAGGGAAAAGAAAAAAGGTCGCTCCTTAGGACTTTCTTTTAATTAGAAAACACACTGCTTAAAAAGACCCAAAATAGTCACTAGAGATTTGTATGATACATCATGTTCATAAAAGGAAGTGAAACTCTGCTATTATACAAGTCATAAATACATGCTGGTGTCAGCTAGTAAAAATGATTATGACTGTTTGATTCAATCTTATTAACACTCACACTGACTTTTAAAACTTAAAAATCCATACAAAAGCATCTATTCAGTACCTGTGTAGACACAATATGTTCTCAAGTCTATAAACAAAATGCAGTTAACTGTGGTCAAGTTTGCTTTAACCTCACCTTAAAGGAAACTGTGAGGTTGAATGTGCGAAAAAAAGGAAGCGGTCTGAGTATTTATTACTTTCGGCGTGAGAGGTAAGATGAAGGTGTACTAACTGGAGGCCAGTGGCCTGATCAGTTTGGATCCTGTGATCCAAGTCACATTAATCTGATCACAAAAAGCTCTTAGACCAACACAAATGCACATAAACAGTACTAAAAATGCTTCAGTGATGTCATCCCCACGCTGTGGATGATGATGTGACACCAGGGGGGGAGCACAATGATGAAATCCACCTAATAGGGGTGATGTCACTGACGAGGCAATACAATGACAGCAGAGCTAAAATTACAAGGCTCATACAAGACCCGTGATTCAGCAGCATACAATTCACACACACACACACACACACACACACACACACACACTTACTTAAAGCTTCCACTTTTTTAAAATTTTACTCAAAAATAAGAAAACCTTCTGTTTGATCACATTCATTGTTTGTCACAAAATACGGTACTTCTTAACTAAATCCACCCTAGCTTCAGATAAATGTGACTCAGCTGAACAAAGAATCCCATCCAAATAAATACACACCAACTCCACCTGCCTGTGAGGTGTCTTTGGCCATAGCCCCTCCCGTTTCCCTTTTCCAATCATCTTCCTCCTCTCCCTGTGCCTTAATCCGAGAACCCAGCAGCCATTCGGGAACAGCACTCCGACACTTCCAGCGTCTCCCTTTCCCATTTTCACGAGAGTTTCTTAACTGGCAGCTAGAGCATGAGCCAAACCGCCGGACTGATGCCATAAGATAAGGAAAGAACCAGAGAAGGGAGGAAGAGAGTTTCTCCTGTCATTTTTCTCTGGTGTGGGACAATAGAAATGAATGGCTACATCAACCCACAGTTAGACCAAGGCCCAGTCTCTGTATATGAGTGTGTGCGTGCGCCTGTGTCCAACCACGCTGCGAACTATGCCATGCTACACATTGCACAATCGCGCTATTGTGTAAGTGACTGGGGAGACAGGTCACTGGACATTATAGAGAGATGTGCACATAAACAAACCCATGCTAGCGCATACATGCATAATAATGTATCAAGGCCTTGTTTTGTCAATGGAATAATGCCTTTGATAAGTGATTCCTCTGCTATTACTTAACTATTTTACATGCAGATTTTGGCGAATGCCCTTTGATCAACATTACACCACACAATAACCAGCCAAGTATTTGTCACAGTTATGTAGCTTTAATAATGAATTGTCATTGGGCAATAAAGTTCAAAAAGCTTTGAGCTGAGTGGTTTCTCTTGCTATGTCAAAAATCTGTCCCTCCCTCGCATATTAACTACTCACAATGTAGATCTTATGGTTTTCTCTATCGTAAGAAACAAGCAGGAGATTTCAGACTCAATTAAAAAGCAACTTAGATGTGTTATAAGACACCAAGCCCCAGTCACACAGGCCTAGAGACCAGTTGGCAACCATCTGGCAACCACTGGTGACCAATTTCACCTGGTGACAGCCAGTCACTGGTCACAATGGAAAAATGTGTATTCCCCAACCGGATGGTGAGTGGCTCCTAGAGGTTGCTGGGAGTTGCTGTGAAACTGATTGCTAAAGCCCCATTTACGCAGGCCTAGAGACTGGTCAGTGACCCCCTGGCAGCCAACAGTTGCCAGGGAAAAGTGTGTATTCCGTGACTGGTTGGCAAGTGGTTTCTGGCAGTTGCTAGGTGAAATTAGTTGCAAAGAGGTATGTGGTGCTGCACCAAAAACCTTCTTGCTATTGCTTTGGTCTCCAACAGGTTGCCATGGTCGGCCGAAGTTTGCATGGAAGACGTTGACCTGTTTTCACAGTTTCACTGCTGCTTGGTGAGTAGGTTGTGAGTGTTTGCAAAGTGTGCCACGAACTAGAAACAGAGACTGTTCACCTTGTTATTCGCAGCTTTTACTTTGAAAGCAAACGCTCTCCATTTCTGTTTTGTGTCACGCTTTTTCACATTTCACTATAGCTCAGAGAATAAATGGTAAGTGTTTGAAGACAAGTCAGCATCTTCAATGCAAAGTACAGGTGACTGTTAGCGACCAAAGCAATGAGGTGATCGCTACCTCTCGAGTTTTTGGTGCAACATCCTCTTTGTGACCAATTTCACCTGACGACAGCCAGCAACCTCCAGCAACCACTCGCCAAACGGTCAGGGAATACACATTTTTCCCTAGTGACCGGAGATTGCCAGGGGTCATCAACCAGTCTTTAGGCCTGTGTGACTTTGGCCTTAGTTTCAGTTTCTTAACTCTTTCTTTAACCTGCATCTTGTACTGTGGTGTCCAGACTATTAAATTAAAGCAACTAATGGACGTAATCTCTGCATACTGCTGACTTAGTTGTTATCCACTGATTTCTGTGTATCTACAATGGATTTTTGAAGGTAATTTTTTTTTTTTTTTTTTACAGCAGACGTTTTTGGGAGAACTCAATTAGCACCAGAGCTGTAATGCTGACCTTAGACTATGCTACTAAGGCACATGGTGGCCAGCAGTACAGCCCTACATTAGGTGAATCATCAACAAACTGGAAACTTGAATTCTCATGTTAGGGAGCTTTACAGCCATATGGTCTGCAGATGTATATGACTCAGACAGAAAACTACAGAGAAGAATAATTTGTATGAGACATAGCTCATACAACTAGCACACACACGAATTACCTCAAAGAGATGGACCCATTTTCCAAGTGGTATAAGAACCAGGTCAAACTGGAATCTTTTATTTATGTCAAGTACACACAAAAAGCATGCTTTAGTGTGTAGAAATCTGCCCATGCACACAAAAAAGCTGAAATAGCAACTCTGTCAGAAAGTGCTGTTTCAGAGGAGGCTTTCCTTACATAAGCAAACTGCTCTGTAATTACACTGGGTGGATCCACACCAACTGAGAGAGGAGAGAGTTAGAAAGAGACAGTAAAGAGGAGAGCAAGTGGGAACAAAGAGAAGAGAAGGTCGATAGAAATCCAACAGCCACTGTTCAGAAGTTTGAACTTTAATGAATTTCTACTGGTGGGCTACTATGAATTAAAAAAAAAAAATCCAAGCACCATCCTTAAAAGGGAAAGTTAAAGACTTTCAGAGCATATTGCAACTGTCACCAACCAAAGACATCCAGAACTGTTTTTCCCACAGATGTTTTTCCCCAGAACCCAGATGGAGCCTCATGTTGGGATTTCTTTGCAGTGACACTACATGCCAGTTGGGTATATGCATTTCTTTTATTGCTCACAAGCATCTTTTAAAAACCTTGATTATTCACACACTATCTAGTCCAAGAATGTTAACCTAGAATTCGTTATTACAGTACAAGCAACGCATAGGCTGTGGGCAGTGGGCTTGTTTAATCCATTTTAAAATTAGGAAGGCCATTCTGAGCTCACATCCGCCTCCAAAGCCAATGCCCTACTTCACATATTTTTTTTTAAGAAGGTGTTGTGAATTCACACCAAAATGTAATGAGTTTTTTTTTCCTCTCTTTATGTCTTTACCTTCATGTTTTTTTTTTTGTTTTTTTAAAGGTAATTTTTTTTAGGAGACAAAGGTGCTCTATTGGATTGAGATCTGGTGACTGTGGAGGCCATTTGAGTACAATGAACTCAAGAAACCAGTTTGAGATGATTTGATTTTGTGACATGGTGTGTTATCCTGCTGGAAGCAGCCATCAGAAGATGGGTACACTGTGGTCATAAGGGATGGACATGGTCAGCAGCAATACTCAGGTAGGCTGTGGAGATTAAACAATGCTCAGTTGGTACTAAGGAGCCCAAAGTGTGCCAAGCAAATACCCCCACACCATTACACCACCACCCTGAACTGTTGATACAAGGCAGGATGGATCCATGCTTTCATGATGTTTACAACAAATTCTGACCCTAACATCTGAATTTCACAGCAGAAATTGAAACTTATCAGACCAGGCAACATTTTTCCAATCTTCTGTTGTATTCTGAAATACTCAGACCAGCCTGCCTGACACCAACAACAATGTCACATTCAAAATGACTTAAATCCCCTTTCTTCCCCATTCTGATGCTCGATTTGAACTTCAGCAGGTCATCTTGACCATGTCTACGTGCCTAAATGCATAGAATTGCTGCCATGTGATTGGCTGATTAGGTATGTGTGTTAACATTTGAACAAACTATTACCAAAGAGACAAAATGTAATGTATATTTTTGAGGCATTTAAGTCATACAATATGCCTTTATATAGGTGAACAAACTTCTATATGTAGTTAGCTACTTTTAGTTATTGACTAAAATTACTGGTTAGAGGTAGGGGACATTTTCTCTGCAGTCTTGAGACTTTAAGAACAGAAGCCATAAAAGACTCAGCTCAGGCCCAAAGTTCCCTTTACTTACTTGTTATACCTGTGACATTTGATCTACATACCAAGTAAGAACTGCACAATAGATATGCCATCCCATTTCCTACATGTAATCCCACCACACTGGTGTCAGTATCATAGTTCAGTAATGATCTTTTTAGGCTTAAGCTTTCAGGGTCAGTTTTCCACCTCCACCCACATAAATTAAAGTCAAAAAGTCTCCCATCAGAGGCTTCCCATATGTCACTGATGCCACAGATATCAGCAGACAACCTTTTGATTTTCTGATTCATCCCACCTCTTCCCTCTCATCTGCTGAGTCTTTGGGTCATTCGGCCAGCACAAACCATATCCTCGTCCTTTCATCTCTCTATTACTTTTTACCTCTCTCAGCAGCCCCGCACTTTTTGGACCCCGCTAAACCTCTGCTGACCTTCGCATATCAAAAGGAACCCCTTGAACCCACGCAATATCCTCTGTGTGTATATGGAGCTGACCTTTCACTTTACTTTTAAGTGTGATTTCAAAGAAAGTTGCAGATTGGATAAGCTCCTTCTTCTCCACTGATCACGGTCTAAAAGGTTTGATGGCACATTTTATTTTGCAGTTGTGTTTTTGATTAAAAGAAAACACTTTATTATACAGTCACTTGTTCAACTGCTCATTAACACAAATATCTAATCAGCCAATCACATGGCAGCAGCTCAATGTGTTAAGGCATATAGACATGATCAAAAAGACCTGCTGAAGTGACTTCTGAAGTGACCTAAGTGACTTTGAACGTGGCATGGTTGTTGGTGCCAGATGGGCTGGTCTGAGTATTTCAGAAACTGCTGATCTACTGGGATTTTCCCACACAACCATCTGCTGGATTTACAGAGAATGGTCCAAACAAAAAAGAAAATGTCCAGTGAGCAGCAATTATCTGGGTGAAAATGCATGGTTGATGCCAGATGTCAGAGGAAAATGTCCAGACTGCTGCGAGCCGATAGGAAGGCAACAGTAACTCAAATAACCACTCATTACAACCAAGGTATGCAGAAGAGCATCTCTGAATGCCCAACATGCCCAACCTTGAAGCAGATGGGCTACAACAGCAGAAGATCACACCAGGTGTCACTTCTGCCAGCTAAGAACAGAAAACTGAGGCTACAATTCACACAAGCTCACCAAAACTGGACAATAGAAGATTGGAAAAACATTGCCTGGTCTGATGAGTTTCAATTTCTGCTGTGAAATTCAGATGGTAGGGCCAGAATTTGATGTAAACATCATGAAAGCATGGGGTCCAAGCCAGTACTAGCAAGGTGTACCTTATAAATGGGCCAATGAGTGTAGATTTCCTTTGCAGTAGCTGTGTTGGTTTCAGTGGGACCCTTACAAACTGAGGAGCCTTTTTCACACTAATCATGAGAATATGTACTATGGACTATACTCGATAACTTAACAGTAGACAGCAGCAGCAGGTTTTGGTTACTCCATTGTATCTATGAATCAGTGCTGACTGAAAACATCTATGATTTGTGATAACATGGAGACACCAATCCCTTATTTGTATATTTCTAAATGTGCCAAGGAAAAAAAAAAAAGTGCTTTTTCTTGGCTGTCTGAAGTAAAACCTATAAGCAACACCAGATGAGCTTACTTCTCATATATCTGTGTATCCCCATCTTCACTTGTCCACTACACCCTGACTACATCTGGGGTGGATAGTGGGGATAGCAACAGGAAAGTCCAAGAAAAAGATCCGTCAGAGGAAGAGTATTAGATTCCATGTGGGTGGCCTGATTTAACAAAGTCAGTCATAAATCTGGAGTTATAAACACTGTGCTTTTAGACCTAATCCACAAAAAGCAGTGAACAAACGGCTCTTTGGGCCCCTTTCCTTCTCCCTTACTGTAGATCCTTCCCTCACTCTTTCTCCCATTACCTCTAAAACCCACTTCCTCTATAAACCTTCACTGGCCTCAGCAATAGGATAAGAATGGACATAGGAGTTCAGAAATTTATTTCATGTCACAGTGAGACGCTCTGGAAGAAGAAAGAGTAATATGTTACTGTCCACAATGTGCAAGAAGTACATAGAAGCATACACGATTATGGGTTGGTATCCTTGTGAGTACAGACTGTAATTTGTCTGATTAAATGCCACCTATTTGGTGCTTATAATTACTGACCAGATTCTCCAAAGGGCTTGAAACTCCTCAGAGTATAATGAAGAGTACCTAGAACCTAAGTGATGCGACATAAGCCTTCTAATAGATGGCACACATTACCAGTCTGCAGCTCTTTTGGGAAGCTACAGACTGTTATGCAACATGAGGCAAAGGGAAGATGGGCCACATTCCTGCTGCCTGTTAAAGTGAAAACTACTTCAGCTGTAGGAGAAACACATGCACACACACACCAATCCAAGAGGACTTATAATGCATCTCATGGAGATAAGAACAATATCTATGCCTTACATTTAACTTGATGAAAACATGATCATGTTATGGTCAGTTATGGTAGGTTTGCATCACCATAACACTGCCTTACATGAGAGTTTGCACATCTAAAAAAATATTAATAAGCATTTTTTCCCCCAAACAGTCCCAATCTGTGGATCCAAACATTTGTCATCAAACATTAACACGATGAAATGTAAAACAGGATTTTGTTTTAGTGAACCAAAAAAGGTAATGGCAGTATTAAGATTTTACATTTTCCCTATAGCTCAACAATAAACCAGCCTTTTTCTACCATCTGCTCCCATTACCTCTCATTCCTTCGCTCCCCCCTCCTTCCTTCCATCGCCGTTTCATTCTTCAGCTCTCTCTCTCAGTTCTATTTTGATCCTGCAACTTCTTTTTTTTTTTTTTTTTAAACCAGAAAGTTTCCTTCCAACTCTCTCCTTTTTTTTTTTTTTTTTTCTCTCTCTCCCTTATAATT
>VUQI01015017.1:7658-20999 GCA_015106735.1 Paratilapia polleni
TATTAGGACTCCAACATTATGAACACATGACTGGACTATTGTAATTCATTATTATCAGGTTGTTCTAAAAGCTCCCTGAAAAGCCTTCAGTTAATCCAGAATGCTGCAGCGAGAGTACTGACAGGGACTAGAAAGAGAGACCATGTTTCTCTCATATTAGCTTCTCTTCATTGGCTCCCTTTTAAACCAGAATCTAATTTAAAATCCTTCTCCTCACATACAAAGTCTTGAATGATCAGGCCCCATCATATCTTAAAGACCTCATAGTACCATACTATCCCAATAGAGCACTTCGCTGAGTGTTGGGGTTTTCTCTCTAATATTGTAGGGTCTTTACCCCACAATATAAAGAGCCTCAAGGTGACTGTTGTTGTGATTTTGCACTTTATAAATAAAATAAAATTGAATTGAAAGATGGTTAAATGTTCCATTCCCCATAAATTATAAGAAGAATGCGAGTAGGGATGAGGTCTGGGTGAAGGTAAAGGATATATGTGCCATATTTTGTGCTTCAGTTTTGGATGCTAAGTCAGAGATGGTGCCCTTGAATTTATGGGATAGAAACAGCCAACATATTGTTGGATTGTTGTTCACCCCTCTCTCTGAAGCTAACTAAAATGCTTTGGTAGCATAGGCCTAATTACACTTGTGACAAAAACCCTGGTGCTGTTGCTGCACTTTGTAAACCCACCAGTCCCACTGGTCTCTTTAATGTGCTACAAGAACACGGAACTTCATGGAGTGGAAATAATCTTGCCACTGAATATGATCCTCATAACAAATGCATCTCATCCAAAATATATAAGACAAACCAGTTTAGTAGTATGTAAACATTTTTGGAAGCAGACTTGGCTTAAATGTCTCTTTCTCTGTCCTTCCTTAGACTTTATATTAAGATGATGTGACACACTTAACAGCTTTTCTAGAATTTTTCTCTGTTTTTTAGAATTACTTAAGGGGAATATGCAGAATGACATGTAGCAGGGTCAAGCAGGCCTGGAGTCAAACTGGGGTATGAGCTGCTAAGAGCATTTTAGTCCAAATGGTATGTGCCCTGACCACTCAGTCACAGTGTCACCCCAGCTTTTCTTGAAAACTTGAGCAAAATAAATGATTAAATAATTTGTAACAGGTAGGTGTGCCATTCAAAGTGTACTGTTGAAATGCGCTGTGTTACAGATGTGCTTGCTATTGTGGTGCTATATGGTAGAAGATATTTTATTTGCAACATAGTGGTTTACCACTGTGTCAGATTAGAAGCAAGACTGATTTATTCAGCCATGTTTTCTTGAAAGACGCTATACTGCACACCAGATCGAGGGAATATATGCTTCCACTTTGTCCGAAAAACTGTGCATAGAAGCTTTTATTATAAAAGTATAGTTCCAGTTAACACCACATATTCATTTCAGACTTCAACAAGATACTAGTAGGGGATTCTGGGAAATATAGGCTCTGTTATTATCTGAACTGTAGATGCCTACTTATAAAGAAAGTGGTATATAACGAAGTAAACTGAGCACCACATAAGAGAAGTCTCCTCAGTACAAGCACGTTTTGAGCTCTGACTTTTATTTTACAGCATGCTGAAGCCAAGTGTGCATTCAGTAATTTCTGTCGGAGGCAGTCTGAATGAGTATTACCTGAGGGAGCCATTTGGCATTCCTTGTTTCAGACCTCACAAGAGCCTCCCACAGCATGCTACATCTCTATGTAGCGTGCATGTGCATGAGTGTGGCCACCATGTTGGGCTCCCAGCACTTCTCTGAGTAAATGCATCTGCAGAGTGTGCTTGTGTGTGTGAGCTAGTCACGGCAGCCTGGGATGTGTTTCATTGCTCTGTTCCCTGCTGTGAAAGTTGATGGGGTTTCCCACCGAGGACGTGCGAAATGATCCTGGCAAGTGATTTGCGCATGTTTCTGTGTGTATGTGTGTGTGTGAGAAAGAGAGAGAGAGAAAGAGAGGTAGGCCTTACTGTGTTGTCTGAAATTCATTGTGTGTCGCATGTGTGTGTGTCTGTCTGTGTTACAATTATGCGTGAACAGGTGAGATAGGAAGTGAGTCTGATTGAAAACCCAGGCGATGAGGTGTCATGCTGCGGCTCTCATTTTACCTCACAACTGCTTGGAAACCTATTTGATTGTTGCTGTGTGACTTGCTTCAGTGTCTGTCAATTTTCTAAACTCTCCTTCCTCTGGTCAGACATGCTTCATCTGCCTGCTGTATAAGTTGGCCCAGAGAGCTCAACCGCATTAACCTAAGATGCACTCAAAGATGCAAAAGGGCAAATTCCAAGCAAATGAAGGAAAGATGTTCCTTTTACTTTATTTTAGCTCTAAAATCCCAGTTTTGTGATTCCGATATTAGTGAATATATTATTGGCCTATATTAGCTGAATGTACATATATTTGTATCAGCATACAGGGCTAGGGTCCAGTGTGAAGAATATGCAAACATTCAGGTCATTTTCATTGTTTTCTTATTAATCATGCCATATCAACAGGGAGGCATCTGATTGGTCCTGAAGTTTTTCATCAGCATGAAAAGAAGTCCAGCAAACAGCCAGAGTATCCAAGAACTGTCTTCAGCAACAAGAACAATCCTGGTATTACCAACACAGAGCCCAGACCTCAACATCATGGAGTCAGGGGATTACACAGGCAGGCAGAAACAATTGAGTCAGCTCCCTCCTCCACCCCGCAGTAGTGATCTCATTTGATCTGGGCTTGAGGTCTTCATCCCACAATTTTGGACAAGATCTAACAACAGGCTTGTGGAAAACCTGCCCAAACTGCATAAATTAATTAAAAAGGACAAAGCAACTCAAACACGATCCAAAAGTGACCTGAGGACAAAACTAGTTTGAAACAGACCAACAGGATAATTTCACCCAATAAAAATGACCCAAATATAGAGAGAACACCAGAACTGGCAGCAGTGTGATGAGCCGCCAATTAGTGAGCAGCAGCAGTAGCAGCAGGCTATGCCATTTGTGTCTGTGCTTTGATGCTCGCACTCTCCGTCTTGCCTTGAAAAACTTCTCTTTTCTCTCTTGCAGTGATAAAGACGCACTGAATTATCACCAGAGTTTACTCAGGTGCTGATATACGACCCCACAGTTCAGGAAAATAATGTGACCCGATTAACGTGAATACAGGGCTTTCTAAATTGGACACAGTGTATAATCCTGCATTCGCCTGTCGCCTCTTCTGTTTTAACACGTACATATGATGGGATTAATGTGTGACTGACATTGTCTGCGTCTCTCGATGGTGTGGATGCTGTTTTCTTTTAACTAAATATCAACACAAATATCTCTGGAGGAGACATAGAGCTAGAAGAGGTGCTTGGAGAGTCTGGGAGTGCGTGGTTTATCTTCTGTCACCGAGCTTTCAGCGCCACGCTCCGCCTTTCAGTGATTTACTGTCGTACAAGAGCCCCAGCACTGCACTGAGGGAGTGTGTGCATTTGTTTGAGTGTGTATTTCACAGCACCAATAGAAACTGATGATATGAGAACACATATAGGAAAGCGTAAACAATATGACAATATGATATGATATACATATAGAATATGTATCTCAAAAATTAAATTTAAATCTTTCCCATACATTAACTATCTATATGTGTAACGTATTATTGTGCCAACCAGTCTTCAAATAGCACTAGAATTTAATTTGATTTCATACTAATAAAGGCAAAATACCCCCCCCCAACAGAAGATTCTTATCTCATTTCCATAATATAATACAGTTTGTACGTTATAGTATAATTAATGGATTTGAAATTAAACTGAAGGACAGGGGGACAGGGTGTAGCAATGATGTCACCCATAGACAAAAATTCAGGAGCTCCTCTGTGCTCGGAGAATAATGGAACAACTACAAGGACACTGTGACAGCAGCCATAGTGGTTTTACTGGAATAGCCCCTCCATTGAAATAAAACTTACTTGAATGGAAAAGATGGGAGGGTAGAGTTATATCGAGCAGCCAGGGTTCAGGAAGTAAAAGCCAGTTTTAATTTTTCCAAAGACAATAATAGTTCTTCATGGTTCAAACCTTTAAAAAAATTATTTGATTCATTCATTCATTCATTCATTATTTGTTTTATCCAAAAGTTTACACAAGCTACAATGTAAAATAACATGCCACACAAGCTATAATTGAAAAAGAGCAGAGAAAATTAAAGTGTATATTACCTACTGCCCCCTTTCAACACTGAATAAATGGTCTACCACTTTTTGTCTGCCAATGCTTTTAACATCTTTTTATGTATCTGTACCTTAAATAGCACCTCTTTTACCAGTTTCATACAAAAACTATTCACTTTGACAAAAAACTGTATTTGCCTTCTGGTTTCTTGGAGTTTTGTCCCTGACTTTGGAAAACCCTCTTGGATAAAATTAGTTTACAATGTCCAGGGAGCATGTGGAGTTTAAAGTGAAGTCGATATTTCAAATGGACAGTTTCAATTCAATTCAATTCAATTTTATTTATATAGCGCCAAATCACAACAACAGTCACCTCAAGGCGCTTTATATTTTAGGGTAAAGACCCTACAATATTAGACAGAAAACCCCAACAATCAGACGACCCCCTATGAGCAAGCACTTGGCAACAGTGGGAAGGAAAAACTCCCTTTTAACAGGAAGAAACACACACAAAGGCATTTAGTAAAATGTTGTTAAACTGAATTTTTTTTAAAACTGATTTTATTCTAAGGCAAGAGCAGAAATGAGCTTTAAATGCAGATTTAAAAATCCTGATGGATTACAGAATACTCAGGTGGTCAGCTTCAACATAATCTAAACCACAACCATAAGTGGAAGTGCAGTGCGAAGTTTGATGCCACAGCATCCAAACACCTGGTAACAAAGTGGTCTTAATTAGACAGCTGCACAGTCTTCCTCACTTGTAACCACTGTTCTACATTTTTTCTTTTAAATGAGATTATACATCCCCATTAAAGAAGTCCAGAAGGAAGAAGGGATTTAGTGTTCAGCTGTTTTGAATATGGTGTATTTAGGCATTGATGGGACGCCTATAAAATTTTAAGAACATACAACCGCAATTTTTTTTAATCCAGTTTGACAGGCAACGCGTCTTTAGGACAGCAGTCCATCATTCAAAGGATTATGTGCTGTGTGAGAGCAGTTTGGCTGGCATTTGACTCTCCACTTTGCTTTAAAGATTAGTGTATAATACTGCTGAAGCTCGGGGAACTAGAAGAGGTGACTTGATTGTATTGTTTATTTAAACTACCAGAAACAAGTGGTTCTTTGTGGATGAAACAGACTTTATTTTACAGGGCGTGTGGGATTCTTTTGTTATCACTGCCATCAATGTGAAAAGACACTAGGTAGAGGAAAGAGTGTGTAATTGCCCAAAATGTGATCAGATTGTTCCAAAGGACAATTATTTACTTGTTTGTGACTATTAAAAGGATAGTAAATAATTCAATAACATTAAAGGAAGGCTTTGTGAAAACTCTGACTGTGCTTTTAGAGGCTTACAACCATGATTAAATACTAACCAAAGAACAAGTGTTTAAGGTCCCATAATTAACCTTTTTTTCCACCGTGGGTCAGATTAGTATGTGCAATGTAAAATTAGCCATGAATATTGACAGACACGGGGAAATTATAAGCCAACTTTGCAGTTGCTCTCAGCGTTACCAATCTTTATAGCCTCTTTGTTTTGGTTTTACAGCCTCCAATTTTAATTTTAATTTTATTCTCAGAGCTCAGTGCTGGTTGCTTCCAGGCACAGTAAGTCCTTTCAAATGAAAAGACTGTTAAAAACAACAACAACAAAAAAACCCCACTATTCACCACTTAATCAGCACCACACATACAGGCAAAAAGAGCAGATATTTGCAAGAGTTGTTGGAGACAAATATGTAAATATGCACCTGTTTCCCAGCACATTCACCATACTTCATAAGATGATGTCACCACCGCGTTTAGAGCTTTTCGTGCTACGCCCAACTTTCCAGAAATCAGTAAATGCAGGTTCAAATAAAGCTTGTCTGTCACAGGAGAAGTTTTCCTTCGGGGCTTTCTGACAGACAGGCAGAAAGTTATTGAAAAAGTGAATCTTGACCCAAATCATGCTTCTTTTCTAAATCTAATCTGCTGTGACTGAAACCTGAGGAGAAACATCAGCTGAACTGCATAGATACATTAGATTTCTGTTTGTACAAAAATGCATCTCGCTGATTTATATGATATCACTGTACACTCTAACCCTGTCCATCTGTCGAGAGGTCTCCTGTGGGATTAACAGGGCATTCATGCTGCAAGCATTTTAGTTGCTGTGTTGTTCTAACTTTCTGTGGGAAATAGAAGATATATTTTTCTTTTCTTCATTACACCATTAACATCGCTTCAGGACATTAACCACTGGAGTCAGAAATTACTAAAAAAAAAAAAGATAATGATATAACTTTTTAACTTGCTTGTGTAATGAAGTGACTTGTGAGTATTCCTCTGCTGCTGCCCGAGGAATGTCTCTCCTGGGAGTCATGGTGCAAAAGTGGGCTCAGCCCGTCTCTACTGCTACAAAAGGATACAGTATTAATTGGCTTTGAAGTTGTGCGACTGACGGCATGGCCACTCCAAGGATCAGACACCAATCATTCAAATCCTGCACTGCAAAGAAATGCAAACAGGCCAAGCACTCCAACAAAGAGCTGACTGGACAAAGGAGATAGTACAGGAATGTGTGTATAATTGGGATCTACAGGTCGTTTTAATATCAGAACCAACTTTTACTTTGACAAGAAAATATACATTCACCAGCCACTTTATTAGGTACACTGTGCTGTTATGGGGTTGGACTCCTTTTTGCCAGAACTGCCTTAATTCTTCGTGGCACAGATTCAACAAGGTCTTCTTCCAAAGACTATATGAAATGCTTCACTTGTCTGAGTTACAATGAGCAAATCAAGTGTATCTTTCTTATTCGTGAGACATTACCTCCTATAGTCTTACTTCTGCTCCAGTGCTACCCAGCATAGAAACCCTAACTGAAAACAAAAAGAGGAGATAAAAAGGATAAAAAGGTAACTTCTTTTTTGTTATGATCAATTTTTATCGTAGTACTTAAGCAGAAAAACATTTTTAATTATTTATTTATATAACCTTTATTTGATGCTGAAATGATCTCATCTCTAAGTCTAGACATGATGTAAGTAATTTTCCTGTTGCTTATGAAGGATATTGCTGTTTGGGACACATCGGTATCCGAGCCCGTAGGGAACTTTGCATGAGCTTAATGAACAGTGTGACAGGGATTCAATGAACGATCCACAGGTTTACTTCGAGATTCAAGGTGTTCTAAATTAAAGACAGGTTGTAATTTACTATTTCAAATTAGAAAGAAGTAACCATGGCCCTTCTTTCATTATTGGAAGCAGCTGAAAACTGTGACTTTACAACAGAGGGAGTTTTCAGAGGTTTGCTTTGTTTGCTTTTCTCTTTTGTTCCATAATTATTCCTGCCTAAAGTCTAATTCATTGGTAAAACTCAGTTCCACTATAAGAATCACATTTTTTTGCTTTTATTTAATTGAAAATGCATGTCCTGCAAAGCCTTCTGATGTACAGTGTGGTCCACGTAGAGCCCACATTCAACAAAATGTCAACAACAAAGTTAAAAAAAAAAACAGTCTTGTTTTGGTAGCATGATTCATTCAATCAAACTAAATAAACCCAGATATAAAAGAAAGATAGTGCATCTTTCATTTTGTTCCTGCATATATTCCTGTGAGCCTCACAATGTTTGTTTCACAGGCCTGAAAATGACAATTCAACGGCTGTGTGGGAAATCCAAATAAAAAATTTAAGACTAAAAACTTATTGATGATGTGGTTACATGTACCGGTCAACCTCGTGTTTTGGTGTGAAATTGGCTGCACATGAAACCCCTAAAACTGGGGGGAAAAAATCCTTGCCAAATTGGCTGCTCTGACTAATGCATTTAATCTGCTGTCATGAAACTTGCCTTTGCCAGTGCAGTGAGATTTGGCTCAAAGAAACATATTTTGCTCTGGTTGCATGTCTTTTTGCAACTTTCGGTTTCTTTGGCTTTACAAACTTAGAAATCACTTCATGGCAAATAGATACACAAGCTTCTTTATTCCTGTTTAAAAAATGACTCCCACCTGTCTTGAAACTGTCTGCCTTCAGCGTTAACTTCCCTTTCTTGAGCCATTCTGCACTTCACTGTGTAGACCGCAGCTACAACTAGGCAGGCAAACATTTATCAAGAACATAAATTGGTATGCGGGCCAGATTAAAACTGGTGACAGGCTGGATTTGGCCCATGCCTTGAGTTCAAGACAATGTGGTCAAATTTGTGCTGGCATGTTAATAAGGAGAAAACTCAAAGCATGTGGGGTCAATTTAAACAAATTTGACATTTATTGATCACGGGTGCAAAAGTTACAAATTACAGTCTGATTAAGGAAGGATTTTTATGCTCAGCATCTTTTATGAATTAAACATAAGCAGACCATTTGGGAATGATCTTAAGAGTAAATGAGCATTTTTATTAATGAGACCCCTAAGGTTTAACTAAAGGCCTTAGAGCAAAACAACAGCAAATCAAATCCCACAGTTTTGCTTTTAAATTGACTAATGAGTTGACTTTGACTGTGCTGGTTGGTGTCTCTGTTTTTCAGGAGATGGGAACCCTAAAGAGAGCAGTCCTTTCATCAACAGCAGTGCAGCCGCTAAGATGGATAAGAGCCAGCAGTACGACGGCAATAACATGGCTCTGTTTGAGGTAGGGACAGTCTTCAGCACCCAATAATACTGGCTGGTTTGAAGTTCTTAGTGGTGTTTTTAAGGTCAAAAATGTGAATGTGTATGCTTTTGAGTTGAACTTTGCATATATTTGTATTGTACTGCAGGAGGAGATGGATACCAGTCCTATGGTTTCTTCTCTGCTCAGCACTCTCGCCAACTACTCCAACCTGCCAACTGGCAGCAAAGAGCACGAAGAGGCTGAGAATAATGAGGAGGGGGCACGTCCATCTAAGAAACCTGTCAAGGTAGAGTAGATTACATGTGACCCATTTAACCTCAATATAATATAATATATCAGAAAATGTCATAGAACAGTGTATTCTTTATTATTTAAGGTCTAGCCCTAATAAGAAGTTGGAAAATAATTTTCAGCTTTTATTGGCCAGACAGTAGACAGGAAAGTAGGTAGAGAGTGAGGGGGAATGGTCTAAGGCAGAATTGAACCCAGGCCCCTACGTATGAGTCACCTGCTCAACCAAGTGAGCTATGGCAGCACCCAAATTCACAAATGTTTTATGACACAGTTTTTAACCACATGGTCTGCCTACACAGGGGCAAAGCCGAGGGATGGCCATGATCATCATAGACTATAGGTCTGGCAACCTGTCTGGCCATCCCACATAACCAATGATAGAGCCTGTTAGAGGTCTCACAGAACAGGAATTACCACTTTAGCTACAGCTCCCACAATAAATTTAATGACACAGGGACTGAACAACAAATTGGTAACTGAGAGATTGCACCATTTATTTCAGTCTATTTCTGTAAAATGAGGTAGCCAGAAAAAAAGACTTATTGTACTGTGTATCATCATTTTTGAAATTTGATATATTGTGTTGTGTTTTCCAGGCACCTCAACTGGGCACTCTAATGGGAGTGTACTTGCCATGTATCCAGAATATTTTTGGGGTAATCCTCTTCCTGCGGATGACATGGATGGTGGGGATCGGTGGCGTCTTTGGCTCCTTTATAATCGTCTTCATGTGTTGTTCAACAGTGAGTAAAATGACAGATTTCCCTGCTGTGGTGCCACTCTCAACCTCGCCACTCTGATGGTTGTCCATTCAGTGTCCATAAAGGGCACTCAGTCCGTACCCAAGTAGAGGAGAGTGTTGTAACTGACACAGATCTATAACATCATTAAAACCACTGATACTGATCTTCTCCTTATCATGCAATCATCTGTTGGGAACTATCCGTGTGGATGTTACTTTGCCACATACCGACACCCTAAACATTGTTTCAGACCCATAGACTGTATATAAAAAACAAAAGTAGCCACCATGATGTCACTCATTGGTTTTTGTCATGTTGTTTTTATTTGGAGCCAAAAGTGACCATATTTGGATGATGTCACTCAGTGCTAGCAAATCTATTTAGCAAGCTGCATTCATAACACAGATACCTGCTAATTAGTGCCAAGTGACAGACTGAAAATACCAGAATTTCACTCACCAGAACTGATACACAAACTTCTTGGATGGTCTGTACCACAGAGAAAGCAATATTAGTTGTCAAATAATTCCACTGAAATAGCTCTAGAAGGCACCACCACCAAAAACACAATCAAGAGGCTCGGTTCAGTGACACGAATTAGCAGAGGTGAGGCATAGCAGACAGCTGTCGGTTCCTGCTGCCTGTGAATTAAAGCTGCCATACCCCCAACTTTATATCAACAAAATCCAAATGGGTCAGTTAGTTAAAAAAAAGAAAGAAAGAAAGAAAAAAAACATACAGTTGTTCTAAAGAGAGAAACTATCCTTAGACCCCCAAACC
The DNA here is from genome assembly GCA_015106735.1 of Paratilapia polleni. Classification (NCBI taxonomy): domain Eukaryota; kingdom Metazoa; phylum Chordata; class Actinopteri; order Cichliformes; family Cichlidae; genus Paratilapia; species Paratilapia polleni. Next base: position 18,244 of record VUQI01015017.1, read on the forward strand.
ACTTTTATACCACACTAAACATTTTTGTTAATGGTGTTAAGTTGGGCATTTTAGCATGGGAGTCTAAGAGGACTGACTCATAGACTCCCATGTTATTATGTAAGTGGTTTTAGTGTGTACAGCAGGCTGTATGAACGTAATTTCCACTGTGCAGCTGCTGAAGGTGACATAGTAAATCCTGATGTAAGGCATTCTGCCAATAAACCCACTAATAGGCCTCCAACACCACATTTCCCCCTGTATGTGAAAGTTTGTCATTCTGCTGCTCAGTCAACAAACAGGTTTATGATGATCGAATCTTTACAGACTGAAAGAAAAGAAATGCTGCTTTTAAGTAAAGAAAAAAACAGACTATTGGAGTCTTATTATAATTTCTGTATGAAAAATATATATATATATTTAAGGTGAAATTTAATCGATGAAATTAAAACAAGGTGGTGTATTTCTTTAAAATGTCTTAAAAAAAAAAAGAGATTTAACTTGGCTAAATAGCTGGCTCATCTGATTTTCTCCAGCAGGTTGTTGGAAGGTCAAGGGGTGTTGACAGCACATGTCTGGACTTCACTGAATTTCACCCACATAGAAAGTACTAATAGATCATGTCTGGGCTTTATATGTATAACCTCTGATCCACTAGTTGCTGTAACAGTTCACTGTAAAAGTCAAATAATATTGTTATGTAATAGAGAGAGTTGAACTATACACAGGTACCATAAAAGTGCATTTAAATACAGTACAGTTAGTAAATGTGAGCAGTATCTTTCCATTTGTGGCTATAAGAGACTGCAACTGAGGTGACAGTATGTGCCTAACCAGCTGTGCAGTCATCCCTGTGAGTAACAGTTCAGTATGACCAGATGAGTCAGACTTTTGTGCTGCTGGATGTTTTTCACTACATGTTCCCTCATTTCATCAAGGCCTCGCTGTCAGCCTTGCTTAATTTGACTTGCCCACCTGCTGCCTTTCAGAGTCCTGTAATCCTCCCCTGTTGTCTACTGCTGTTTTCAGACCATGCTCACAGCCATCTCCATGAGTGCCATTGCGACAAATGGAGTCGTACCGGGTGAGTGGATATCCGAGGGCATGCATTAGTATGTTTGTGTGTGACAGAGCAGTGCTCTGAGCCTTGTGTGTGTTTGTGACTCACAGCTGGAGGTTCATATTACATGATCTCTCGCTCTTTGGGGCCTGAGTTTGGTGGCGCTGTGGGGATCTGCTTCTACCTGGGCACCACTTTTGCAGGTGCCATGTACATTCTTGGCTGTATTGAAATTCTGCTGGTAAGTCTATTGAATTTTCAAATGACATATTTATATTGCTTTGCATATTATCCTTATATACATGCAATATTATGAAAGGAAAAGCACTGCTTGAACGAACAACTAATTAATAACGACTGCATTCCATTCAGGTGTGTCATTTCCAGGGTCCTGCTGCTGTAACCCTTGTAGTTAATGTGGTACTTAAGTGAAACAGATGCATCATTAATTCGACTGGTTACACCTGTGTTCTTCCTGGTAAAACATGTTCAAATGTCGGCTGTAAAACAGGAATTAACTCACAGCATGATGCTCCAACCTCCAACCTTATCGGCTCATATGACAGCCTGCATAAGAGGCAATAACAGGACAGAAAAAAAAAACAAGGTTACAAAAAGGACAATTATGTGAATATAATTTTATCACATTGTGTAAGTTTGCATTTTGTTTTTACTAACCTTAAACAGCATGCCATAACTATCAGGAGGCCCACAGTCTTTTTTATAGCTGCAGTAGTTATGGTAACATTTGAACAGGCATCTTACTAGTTCACAATGAAACATTATAATTATATGATTGAAAATAATACATTTTTTCTTCCTTTTTATTTTTGATTTCATTTCATTGTTCTTCCTCTACTGTGTTTTTTATTTCTAATATTTAACACCTTAATAATGGAAAAACAATACAAATGTTTTTTGGGTTTAATGCATAGTGCTTTGAGGGGAAAAAATACATTATTGAGAAAAATATCTCTGTCACTTTTGTGAGAATTCAGCAAATGTGGTGACAATTTTTGTACCTGTCTACAACAGCTCTTATTCACCCCTGTGATTGATTTTGTGCCAAACTAACAATGTGATTTGTCAGAGACAAAACATAAACCTATATAGGCTCACCGGTCACTTCATTAGGTACACCTCACTGATACTGGGTTGGACCCTCTTCTACCTTCAGAACTGCCTGAATTCTGCATGGCAAAGATTAAAAAAGGTGCTGAAAACGTTCCTCAGAGATTTTGGTCCATATTGACATGATAGCATCACATAGTTGCTGCAGATTTGTCAGCTGCACATCCATGATACAAATCTCCCGTTCCACCACATCCCAAAGATGCTCTATTGGATTGAGATCTGGTGAATGTGGAGGTCATTTGAGTACAGTGAACTCATTGTCATGTTCAAGAAACCAGTTTAAGATGATTTGAGCTTTGTGACATGGCCTGTTATCCTGGTGGAAGCAGCCATCAGATGATGGGTACACTGTGGTCATAAAGGGATGGACATGGTCAGAAACAATACTCAGGTAGGCTGTGGCATTCAAACCATGCTCATTTGGGGCCCAAAGTGTGCCAAGAAAATATCCCCCACACCATTAAACCACCAGCAGCTTGAACCTTTGATACACGGCAGGATAGATCCATGCTTTCATGTTGTTTACACCAAATTCTGACTCTAAAACCTGAATGTTGCAGCAGAAATCGAGACTCATCATACC
>VUQI01015021.1:6883-24732 GCA_015106735.1 Paratilapia polleni
GCATAACTGGAAAAAAAAAAAAAAAAAAAAACACACAATGAAACACTGTCGGTCATAGATTGGCCTCCCCAAAGCCCGGACCTCAACATTATTGAAGCAGTGTGGGATCATCTCGACAGAGGGCGAGAACCAAAAGGCAGCCAACATCCAAAGAAGAGCTTTGAATGTCCTTCAAGAAGCCTGGAGAACTATTACAGAAATTACAAGAAAGCTTTCCTAAGAGAGTTCAGGCTGTGTTGAAGAATAAAGTTGGTCATACCAAATATTGACTTTCAAGCTCATTAGAATTGGACACACTCTGTTTTGGCCTTATATACTGTATTTCCAGTTATATTCGCACATGCCCCACTTTGCTAGCAAAATATAAAAAATGGGGGTGTCTCAAGACTTTTGCACTGTACTGTAATGTAATGTTTATATATTGGTTCCCAGTGGCACCAGCAGGACTTAAATTCATAGTACACCACATTACTAGCTCCCACCCCCTGCAACATAGCAACCGAGAGATTTATGTATATATTTATTTTTTTCCTGAAGGTTAACTAACCATAATTATACACCCCCCGTAAAAGTCTGATTACCCTAGGAGCAAACACACCAGACCAACAGCCAACTAATCATAACATCTATACTGGCTGTAGCCTAGAGAAACGTGCATTTATGCCCAATTCCCACATTTGGCAGCAGCAACATCATAAAAACGGAAACAATGACAGAATCAACTATGTGCAACAGCGAGACAACACCAAGCTGCTGCGATAAACAATCAGAAATTCAAAGTTCATTATGCGTCCCCCTGTTGTCTAGCTACTCTAGCAGAACAGCCTCAGCATCCGTTCAAGTCTGCTCAGTTTTTTGTCAGTCGTTGCACTCCTGAGATAGGTATTTAAGTGTTGAACGGCTGAAGGAGCGCTTAGCACTGATAGTAGATATGGGCAGATGTCACAAATATTAGCCTCCATGGTTCAAGCTCCAAATCATAGCGCTAGCAGTACTAACATATGCAGACTCTCAGCAAAATCTGAAATGTTTAGGGTGCTTTCTGTTTTCAAAAACATATAAAATGAAAAGTTTGCTGATTTTTTTTTTTTTTTTAAATTATTATTATTGTTTATTTTTTTAAGCTGCTTATTTGCTTGCTAACACACAAAAAAGAAAAATCTTAACATTGCCAGAGTGGCAGTTAAGCATCAGAAATGTTGACCAGGCAGTGACCCTGTATCCACTGACATTAACCCCAGTTATCGGCTTTCAAATGTGTTTCCATGACAACATTAGTGAGAGGATGCAGCCAAAAATACATCTCCAACACAAACATCATAACAATCCAAAGATAGTATCTGCTTTTGCGAAAAATGTATTTTCAAGATAATGATTTAAAAAAAAAAAAAAGAAGTCTAAAAAATGTATGCATGTTCATACACGATTACAGCTGTTGGCACCACTGTGTGTTCATATTGAAAGCTACAGGTTATATTAATCCAGCTTCTACATAACAAACTTTATACTTTATAACAGACTAGCATACTTCTTAGGTTTAATGATGCCTTCTTGAGGTGTAATTGAAAGGTGCCAGTCTATGAGGAATGCATGTTTGTCTGCTGAACTCATGCCTCTGTGGTGCTGTCTGTCTTTCTAGTATCAGTGGGTATTATGTGCACATGATTCCACGAGAATTTTTATCAGTATGCCACATTTGTCGTTTTAGAATGACAAATGAGGCTGGAGGCTGTTAGTGTAAATTGGCTGTCGATATGCCTGGCTCGTGGACTCTGTTTTCCCTCTGTGTTCATGTACTGTGAAGACATCTGTAAATTCCAGCTTTGGGCAGCCTTTCTCTTTAGCGAATTTAGAAAAGGTGTATCTGCCCTTGGCCCATTCTAAAGTTTTCCTCAGCTCAATTCCAGTGTAGCATCCCTGTCAGCCAATAAGACAGCACCCCACGAGACAGACAAGCCAGCAATTAAATACACTGTGCTAAACAAGGTCAAGCAAGGAGCAGACTGCCTGTGTGCTGATTCAAAGGAAGCTGGTCAAACAGCCACCTCTAAGGGTTATTGGTTCAGTTGCCGTATTGATGAATCAGTGGCTGCAACATATTGATGGTATTTAGCTCTGTCAGGAGTTCAGAGATCTCATGTCTGCTGCGGGTTCATCTGATACACACTGCAGTGGGGGGAGTGTCCTTTGCTGTTATAGAGGAGTGAACGTGCTGATAAACTGTCCTCATGAATGGAATTTCCGATTCAAGGTTGTACTGCAGTTTGTCGCTTTTCAGTATTTGTCACATTCACGTCACCTTTACTAAAGATAACCTACAATTTACATCTAAAACCTCTGAGTGGCCTGGGTGTAAAGAAAACCCACAGTACTTATGAAAGGTTTTTCATATATGCGTAAATTCAACAAAATAAAATTCGAATCTATTTTTACTCTAAACAGATCATAGAAATTGGGTCAGATTAGTGGATTGGAATTTTTTTTTTTTAACTGCAGTACTGATGATGCACATAGAGCCAGCCGTATCTAAAATACAGTACTGGTAAATCTGCCCAGAAGAGAAGTGAGATTCCTGGATCCAGGATTCAAGGACCTAAGATGATTTGCATCATGGGTGAAATTAGATTAGAGACAAATCTGCTTTTCTGTGCACTCTGTGTTAAAACTCCAACAACCAGGATAGGTCTCACAGCAGCCAGTGCAGTATCTTGGGAGAGATGTTTAAGACACCTTGGTGGCCATGGGGAAGATTTTAATTGCCTTTACAAGATAATATCTTGGAGTAAAGATAATATGTTGATAAAAAGAAACCTCTTAGTCCTAATGACTCCCATTAACCACTAGGAGGAGCCATGACCACACCTCCTCTGGGTGAGAAATTGGGGCAAAACTGATGAGTCTGATGAGTCTAAGAGATTGCAATAAGTGTGATATAATGGATGCTGCACAGAAAGCAGAGTGTTTTCTGTGCCGAGAAGTTTAACACTGATAAACGTGGCTTATGTCTGAAGATTGCATGCGCCATTGTGCACTCTGTAATGGTTGTGTGTTAAATAATTTATGTTGGTCTGTCCCTTCCTCATCCCAAAACTGCTCTTTACTACAAGCTACTTATGAAGCTTCTCTATCAAGCAGGCTGAGAATTTGCTCGTAGCCCGAACTTCTGCTGAATCCTGGATGTTGTGATGGAGTTTAATCCCAAATCTATCTAAGAAAAGTAAAATGTTTGTTAAATCTTAGCGCTTCATGATGAACATGCTATAAACCGTTACCACACAGGAACAAATTCAGTAAACTGATTTTAAACTATGGTATTTGATGAGACTGAAAAAAATAACAAACAAAAAAAAAAAAAAAACTCAAGCTGCCTATTTTTTTTCCAAAGTTTTTTGTTTGCTTGCTCTTCAGCTCCCAGTTGCAGCCTTAAGCCTTCGCATCTGCTACCAGTCAACGCTCTGTAGTTCCCAAAACCAAAATCCTAGTTTTTATTCCTTGGCCTCAACTCTCTGTAGCTTTTATCATTAAAGGGTGAGGATTAATCAGAACAGTGAGTGATTGGCTGTGCAGATGGTAAAGCCATCTCTTGCATCTGTCAGCTTAAAAACACCAAATGTTTTAAACTTTGTAGGAAGATCTAGCCAAATTATTGAAGCGGCTCCCAGTGAAATCAGTTTTCACTGTTAAATTGCAATGGTGTAGCATTAGATATGGGGTAAGAAAGGGGGGAAGTCTCTGTGCCAAGAACGTTAATCACTGATTCGCTTTCTGTATGAGTCCTCTATTGCTGGCATTATCATCGCTGCTTATCTTATCTTCTCAGTTGCAGGCTGGAGACTTGGCTGGCTTGGTTGCACATGCTTACTGTAAGCACTCCCACACAAACATGTATGCGCTTATACACTCTTTCTTTCCATCCTTGCGAGTGAAGTTGTAATGTGGTGAAGCTCTTACTGAGGATTATCTAGCAGGTCCTACTCTTTAAGCATTGTTGCCCACCATCTGACCAGTCTGTCAGAAAAGCCTTAATCTGGGCCCCCCGTGGCACTGCTGTATTCGTGTATCCTGTGTGATACATGTGATTATTCTGAGAGTTCATAAGTTCAGAGTTCCTGATTTTACATTGCTTTCAGTGATTTGATCTGTAAAAGATTGCAGGTTTAATTTTAAATAATTTTGCTGCAGTAAATAATATTAAATAGATAATTAGATAATGTGCATAACAAGTAGAGAAATAATCTAATCAAGCAGTGAGTTGGCAGGGCATATACATTAAATGTGAATGCTCCAGTGGTTTGGTTTTGCAGCCGGGGGCATCTCCACTGCAATCTGATTAAGCACACAATGTAATATCTCGTCTTTTGGCTCCAGTCGGTTCTTTAAACTGACTCAGGGTAAAGCATCTTAAACCCACACCCTAGCACAGCTTAACCACACCAAACACCGATTAGCTGTTCAGACATCAGGATTAGTCCACAGGTCCTTCTGTAAACACTCAGTCTAAAGACCGAAGAAAAGTACGGAGGCAGTAACAAGGAGAGTGTCCGCTTAGGCTTTGGAGAGCTATGTTGTGGTGATCACATCTCTTTACCTGTGGGGAGTTGTCAAAATAAACACACCTTGGTCTGAAGTTTTACATAATCCACATAATTACAAGGAATGAATTATATTTTAATCCCTGCAATCTGAGACCCTGGATGACTCCAGTTTAACTCTTTAACTCTCATTTTGTATGTATCAGTATATATTTAGTCTATTAAAATAAACACACAAATTGATGATGACTGGTCTTCCATGTTGCAAGTAGACCCCTGTAGCATTGATGAGGAGTTGGTTTCAAGTCATCATATGGCCCTCTTCCTCTCTGCTGTCACATGCAGTAGCAATTAGCTCTGTTGCCAGCACAACTAGAGAGAAGCATTTAAAGCTCATTATTAACCCATAACAAGCCCTGAGAGGAGAGAGGCAGGGTGAGGCGTGGGTTAGGGCTCCATTCCTGGATGATCCACCTCTCCTTAGGCCCATCCTGATGTCCACTCCCTTACTAGTGTATTTATTGTAGCCATGGCTGTCTACATGAAAACATGATGGATGAATAGATAAGAGGTGTTCCCAGCAGTGCCCTGTAATTGCATGTGTTACTGTTTACTCAGAGGAGTTTGCAACACCATTGAGGGTGATGTGAATCTGCCAGTACTGACATGAATCAGCTGTCCGCAGTTCTTCAACAAAGAGCCTACATGTATGTCAGTATTAGGTGTGTGTACGCGTACGCAATAGATCCATAGCTGATGAACAGAGTGGTTGTTTCAGACTGATGCCAGTAAGCAAAAGCTCTGTGTTTTCATATTATAAATTTCAAGTGCTTACAAACAAGGAATTTCTTCCTGAACCAGCAGACACACACACACACACACTTGTGATATGGCATTAATGAGGCTATTGTCCTTTGTCTAGTCCTCATGAACAACAACTGACTCTCCTCTATCCTTGGATTTCTGTTGACTGCTCTACAAAATGTAGATGGATTGCTCAAAAGAAAAGAAAATCACCAGAACTGTGATTAAAAAATGAGGACTTTTTTTTCAAGTAGGGTTTAATTTACTCAGTTGTACTTGTATGCACTTATATGCGTATAAAAAAGGGGCTCACTTTGAGCCAGGAATTCTCTGGTAATGCTTTATTTTGATACTTACACTGAACAGTCACTCTAAACTGTTTGCGTATATTGTATGCATTGGTGGTGATTTTGAATAATTTTATTACTGAAGTACTGTATTATAAACCATATTCTATCAGTTTCATTTGTTGCCAGTTTTAGCCTACATTGTTATTTTATTTTAAACTGTTACTTGAAGGTTCTTAGTTAAATTCCATATCCTATATTCAGTAGCACTGATATTTTATTTCCCCTGGCTGTATGCTGCAAATGTATCCAGTGGTTATTTCATTATCTGCTAATTGTTTCCTCGATCAGTGTCTTATTTTGTCAGTAAGCAGTCCAAAACCCAAAGAGTTTACGTACATTTAAAACAGAGAAAAGCAGAAAATCTCATTTTTGGGTGAATTAGGTTGGGACAAAGTACCGAAGTTGCCCTTTCTGACATGTAGCTCACAGCAAGAGATGGTATAGATGTGTTTTTGCTACTGAAAATACTCTGTTTGGTTTGGGTAAGGGTGCAGGAGGCAGCGCACATGACTCCTGCATGCTGACTGTGAATTCACTGGACAGTTATCTACACAGACATTGTACTGGGGAGCTGGCATGTTAAAGACCATTTATTATGTGACATTCTCACATGCACTTTGTCTGGTAATGTCTAGAAAAATTCAGGGCTGCAGTGCACATCTGAGACAACTCAAACGTTTGTAATTTTGTTTAAAACAACAACAACTATCAGACTAGTTGTAGAGTAGTAATTATTGCAGCTCTACTACTGTTGTTTCTTCTGAATTTGCCATTTCTCACATGTAGGTCACAGCAAAAGATGGTACAATTGCATTTTCACAACTGGGGAATTTCCATGCTTGGGCATGAATGTATTACCTGTAAAGAGGTATATCTTAATTGTTTTTTTGTTGTTGCTCTTCCCAATATTTCTTCTATTTTGTCTCCTGTTCAACACTTTGAACATCTGGATCAAATTAGAAAATCTACAACGAAAAGTTACATGTAGTAACTGCAACTCTGAATGGCTTTACAAATTGTAAAGCCATCTTACAAAGTATTTTGCCATATTTATTTTGCTATATTTAAAATCCTTTTCCTTGACTTCAGATTCTCCCTGAATGTCTTAAAAAGTCTCTTCAAATCCCATCTATTGATATCACAAACTCTTGATGCATTTATGAGAGTTTGAAAAAAAAAAAACACAAAAAAAAACATGAGCAGTGAATATCAAAAGATAAATACAGGTGCTGGGTTACAGCAGGCTTTTCAGCCCCCAGTCCTCTTTTCTTTCCAAGATATGACTTTCCACTCTTTCTGTGTCTGAGTACATCACAGGATCTGATCAGACTTGTCATTTAGGCTCACGTAATGTCTGTGTATGTGGGTCTCATCCGCAGTATTGTGTCAGGTTTTTGTTAGCGCTTCCTGCAGGCAGCCAGCCGTTTGTCTTCACATTGTCGTCACTATGTGCTTTGCAGAGTTATTTCTGGATGTCATGCTGCTATGTTTTGTTCTCCAGCAGCTAAAAATACGACCTTACCTCACTGGTCATGGGCTTCAGATACAATCAGCATTGTTTTTGATTAGGGTGTGCAGAAGTAGTTATTGTGTTGTTTACTATTTGGCACAAGGTGCTTGGTTGGTGAAGTGACAGCTTTATAGACATTTGGAGGCACTAACACTCAAACAGCTGCTGGGACAGCCAGGGAAATGGTGTCATCGCTGATGTCTGCATGTGATGCGAGTATGTGTGCTCCGGGACAAGGGTCACCTCTGTCGCAGCTGTCTTGGGGGTGCAGGCTCGGCATGCCCCACAGACTTGCAAACACCCTCTCTGCTCCGCTTAACACAAAGCCATAGTTTCTTCAGAGCGCACATGTGCTGCACTTCACAGCACACACACACACTGAGGCACACGACATACCCCACGCTGGCCAACTGCGCCCTCAATCAAACATTTCAGCACGAGGCCAACAGCATCTTGCCTGGTTTAAGAAGTAAATATTATCAATTTTATGAAACTAGATTGTGCTGTGAAAAAAATGTAATGTAATTAGGTTTTTTAATTTAAGCCTTTGAATACTTCAATGATTAGCGATGGAGTTGGAATTGAGATTTCTCACACTGAGACCTTTGACAAATGGCATTGTATCACTTTTTCATTAAAACATTCCTGAGAAGAGCGATTTGATATGTAGCTGTGTAAGAGGAGCAGCTCTGACAGTTGGCTCAGCCTGAGTACAGCAGTTGCAGTCAAGTTTATGCACATGCATCAGAAGAAGAGTGTGGGTCAACAGGACCTCTCCCCCCTAGAGGAACGAGACCAGCCATCTGCTGTTGGCCGCAGTTCTCACACACTCCCCAAGTACACATACACTCACACATGGACACACATCACATTCAGCTCAGCTTTCCTCCATGCCATATACCCTGCCCTACCCCCAAACCTCTGTATATGCATGGCGCCAAACCACATGTCTTTTTGCTCCCTCTCTCTGCCACTTTTTACCGTCTCTTGGAGTGCGTTCAGACTCCGAACATCAGTCATGGGTGTCTGTGTTCTCCAGATGGACTCTGGAAATCTTGACTCCCTTAGGCCACATCAGAGTTAGTGGGGAGATTTCAGCAGGAGGCTGGTAGTCACTGCTATAATGTCAGAAGTCAAAGCAGCTTAAGTCAAGGACAACATCGGTAAATAATTTGGTTTCGGATGCCTTACAACATTTGTACCCCACAGTGGAGAAGATGGCTTAAAGAACTGGCGTGAGCTCCATAGTCATTTTTTTGCCAGGGTAATGTACTCTTCAGTCTCCATTGTCTGAGACACAATCTGATTTATTTTTTTTTTTTTAAAAAGCAACTGTTTGGAGTCACAGAGAACTAAGAAAAACAGCGTTCTTGTGGATACTGAGGCTTCTTGCTATCCTAACCAGAGCAGAAGATGTACTGGGAATTGTGGCTGAGCCAGGTCACAGCTAGTGCTGCGTTGCAGTGCATGCTGGTCCGAAACAAAGGTAGGCAAATCTTGTGTATAGATATTGTTACATACTGGACAGAATAGACAATATACAGCTTCATTGTTTGGGACAAGATTTAGGTCCAGTTTAAAGCTTTTATTCTAGCACTCTGGAAAACCTCTGCTCTCACACTAATGTATACTGTGTGTCTGCCAAATGGTATAAGCCAAGAGTGGAAAAAGGTGAATTTCTTGATGAATTTGTGCCAGCTTTGTGTCTTTGTGTGATTCGAGCAATCACACGTAATTGTCACTCAGTTTTTGGAATTTGACTGGAACAGTTTAAACTGGTCTGGCGAAAATGAAGTATTTAACATGGTTTAACCAGATAAAGAGTGAAAATTTTGCCTTAATCACTCTTGATGATAAAATGAAGTTTTTCATCAAACCTCGTCGAATTGTGAACTTCTGAGCTGTGTGTGATTGTTCATTGATTTGCTGACATTAGAGTTCAGTTTTTAAGGCCAATATTGTGTATTTTTGCTAGTTTCATAGACTGCTGATATTGGAATAGAAGACCAAATGTTTTGCTCCTAGGAATTTATGATTGTTATTGCTGACAAAGAATTTAGATGGTCTCTAAAAACCTGTGACCTTCTTACTACCCCTGTGCGCTGAGATCCATGGGATCTTTTAGGAATGATGACACTGTGATGATGATTGGACAGTAGATGTGTTGCTCTGTCATCTTGAACATAACCTGTGCCAGAGCACTTTTAGGTGTGCAGCAAAAGTTATCATGGAAATAAGAAGTGAACCACCTTTCTGAGGAACCAGGGTTAAACATGACGTTACCTTGCTAAGACCCAAATCCTGTTCTGTAGTACATGCCTCTGAGCTTGATGTCAAGAATGTGTTTATCTGTGTTTATCTACTGTTGCATGGCAGGATGGTCTGTTTCAGTAAATGGTTCAAAACAAACTTTAATTACGAACACGGAATCGTTCCGTATAGGTTCAAGTTAAAAAAAAATAGTCTGACAGGATTGTCCGGTTTGACGGCTGAACTGAATTTAGTGCAGCGGATCCTGGAGGAAGAAATCTGCTATGATTCAACTAGTTCCTTTGTTAAACATTTGCCTGTACACGTAGGTGGTAGCTGGAGGTGACGTCATATGTTGAAAACCAGAAGTAAACTGTATCACCTCTGTTTATCCTCTTGCCATCATTTTGGGGTTTGTATTGTTTTCTTTATAAACACCAATCAGTAATGAAATCCTATACCTTTAGAAACTGCAGCCTCCAGAACAAACCCATCTGACACTGTCTAAAACTAAATATGTTTTGATTTAGGGTTGTTGCTTTAGATTACAATAAAATGTGTGTACATTTTGAAAATAAATGTAAAAACCAAAGATGTCATTTTTCTCACTAATTAAAATGTTAAACAACATTGTACAGGCAGATTACATACATTAGGCCTTGTTCCTTTTTACCCAGGACATTGTGTATGTTTAAAGATACTCTAAAAAATAAATCAAGGATCACTCAATCATCTTTGAGACACAGCTTTCACACTCTTTTAGCAAAGAAGACATGTTATGTATGTAGCAGCTTCTGTTTGCTTGTAGTTCCTTGTGGTGCAGTCCCCTTTTTCATCCTTCTCCCCTTCATTCCACTGCAGTCCTCTCCCACTGTTTAAGCAGCTGTCCAGACTTGCAGCAACATTGGGAGCAGCTGTAGAGCACTGTACGTGTTAGCTATGCATGTACTAATTCATCACTGTGTTTCTGTGGGTGTGTGTGTGTGTGTGTCACTCAAACCTTCTGTATGAGCCTTCTCATTCCATTGGTTTAATAGCTCCTCCCTTTTCCCCTTCATATATACACATGCAAAGACACTCCCATCTCAGATTTTACCTGGCCTACTGTGGGCCTCTGTGTAGTCAGTGATAAAAGTGCTCTTAAGAGAGTTGACTGACTAAAGTGATGCTTTTGAGGTGCCTACAGGCAAGCAGCAGTTTTGAAGATGAGTGGGCCGCTCTGAGTGGCCATCATCTTCGCACAGGGTTCAGACTGGGGACTCGTCCAGAAAAGACAGGTAGACAATCAGCAGGATAGAGTTTTAGGATTATGGAAAAATGTTAGCATTTATGGGTCATTAGATTTGCCACTGGGCTGTCCTGCAGCTCAGGTACTATTGATCTTTAGTTAGTACTAGTATAGGACAGCTTTTTGTGGTAAGTTTCTACCAAAGAGGATTCTTAATCAGCAAAACTTCCTATTGCAATTTTTTACTGTATACTTCATTGAAGGTACCAGCCAGCATTGGAGCTATTATTCTTCTGTTCACCTGTGTGAATGATATTGCTGATAGTGATAGTTTGTTCATTAGTATCACAATTTGTCTTTTCTTTTGCTTCTCCTCTCTCACCAGAAGCTCTGACAGAGGCGGTGCGCTGGAGCTCCAAGGAGAACCTACTGGGCGCAGCCGAGAGCGACCCTAACCTCTTTGTTGCACTTTATGACTTTGTCGCTAGCGGAGACAACACACTCAGCATCACCAAAGGTAAACTCTTGTCTGAATTTTGGGGGGGGGTTGAATAATCACTTTGGTCAAATCTCTTTAGGCAGTTGATGTTTACCTACTAGCTGCCTCAACGCCACAAACTCTGATTTCACAAAAGCTACAGTGCATTCTTTCCATGCCTCATCATAAAGGTTGTTGCATGGTTACGAGATGTTAATCCACTTGAGATTTTTTTCCACATCATTGATCATTACAGCCACGCCTTCCTAAACAACAAGTGTTGCAGCAGAGCACAGTATGTGAAGAGTCATCGGCAAAATCTTCAAGGCAGTGCCTTTGATGGTATCAGGTCCGCAACACCTAGAAAGGTGTTGTCCACTGATTCAAAAGGAATGTTGTGTGTCAATAGAGCTTATCTCATGACATCAGCAAGTGTCAGACACCCACACACTACTCAGCTCTTTCACACTATAGATTTCACACTGCCTGTAAGTCTAAGTGTTTTGTACTTCCTTATTTACTAAACTTAAATCGGATTGTAGCTTGTAACAAGGGAATGTTACCTGAAATACCAGTAATGGTCATACTGTGTCATAATTACAGATTTCTTATTTGATCTGCCTCTCCTTAGTCCATGCACTCTTTCTTTTTGTCCAGACTTCTTTTCTCTCATCCAGCAGCACTTAACCACTCACCCAGCTCTCCCCTGGGCAGTGAGCTTAAAATATCCTCATATTTTTTCAGACATCCAGGCTTCTGTCACCATCCAATCTAATGTGTTTAATGTGGCAGTGCGTTAATTATCCATCGTTTTAAGACTTCCATGGCAGCTGCCTGGGATGGAAATGATGTTTAGACCCTGACTCATGGAGTGAATCTGAGATTCCTGCCCACATGCAAGCACATGTGCGCTCCCAGGCTCCATTTCACTTTTCCTATCTGTCCCACTCTTTGCTCTGTTGCATGGAAAACACCCAGCAGGCCTCTAATGCTGTGTCAATATAAAATCGGCCTGACTGTAATAATAACAGGTGGATAAGCACAGCAGGCAGAGGCTGGTCACAGAAGGGGTCTTAACAGGCTGTGTCTGGGGCTAATCATTGTCTCTTCTCTGTGCCAGGCCTGACTAGGCTAGGCCAGACCAAAGCCCTGCTTCAGGCACATGTGGCTCCTAGTGTGAGGCAGCGAGACAGTCAGTGTTTCCACTCCCACAAAATTTAGGGGCACAGAAGGCAGACACAGAGGAGACCGGTGGATTGGTGGGCTGGATGTGGATAACCATCTTTGTTTAATGTACTTCTCTTAATTGCTGGTACACTATGTTTAATTTAAAGAGCTAGACCTGCAGCATTGGTTAGTAGTTGAATGTTAATAGGGCTCTAACAACACTCACTGTAGCTATTTTAGTTGAATGTTTACTGCATTGCACTGCTTAACGTGAACAGCCTATTACACAATCCTTGTATCTGCTATTTCTCAAAGTTTAAGGTATTAGGCAACTAATGACAGCCCAAGGCTACGTTCAAAATCAACTTTAGTCCTGTGTTTTACAGCTCTGTCAATAATTTGATTAAAACCAGTGTGTCAGTGCAGCAGGCACTAGGGTAATCTTACAGCAAAGTTCATCTTTTGTCACATTGAAAAGTCAGAACAGTCTGGACTGCGTATTTCTACTGTTTACCCTGTGACAGAAGATAAGAGTTGCTTTAATTAGAACTATCTTGTAAAATCCTGCTTGTGAGTTTTATAAACTTGTGTCCAGTGTTTTGGCATCTGATAAGGTTATAAAGGCATTCATCTGCCTCTCCAGTGGACCTCCTGGTTCAGATTTTGTTGCACCATCGCTGCCCCACCAACGCAGCCCTTTGCTGTATTTTAATGCTGGGTTTTTGGTCTGAAGGCCCCTAAAGGCTGACACATTATGTCATAATCAGAGCTGCTGAAAGAAAAGGTTAATGGATTAGTGAGTAAACTTAGTGTCTTAGTGGAAGGTGAGTGTAGAAGATGGATAGACTAATATTCCCTTCCTTTGCAGTCTTTATTTTGTTGCACTATCACACCCAACCTGCCACTACCCTCTTTGTTCACATTCCTCTATTTTCTTTTCCTCCAAACCTCTATCCAACCGGCATGTCTGATCACAGCTCCTTTCAGTGTTTTGTTGTGCGCCCTCCCTCTTAAAGTCTCCAGCACATCAGCCTCTCGGCTCCCTCATGCCTCCTGCACTGACGTCAGAGGCAGACAGATAGAGACAACAGACCAAGTCACTACAGGCCTAGATTTGCCCTCTATGAAAGATATGATGTGCACCCAACCCTTTCATTGTTCCATAGCTTTTAATGTAGTCTCACTGAGAGGCGAGTCATGCCCATGAAACCTCTTCTTTCTGTTTGACCTGTTATCAAAGCATTACAGCAATGTAGTGACCATTTGAAGTAGTTTTGTTCTATATTTTGTAAGAAAATTAAACAGAAAATTAATAAATTAAAACATTTACACAGTCTTTTAGAAGTTTTTATGTAGTTACATTTTCTAAATTGCTTGACAAAATACTGAGTTGAGTTGTTGACTACTCTTTTTTTTTTTTTAATAATGGGCATCTTTTAATATATTTACACAACCCATCCCTCATGTGTCCAGGTGAGAAGCTGCGTGTGCTGGGCTACAACCAGAATGGAGAGTGGAGTGAAGTGCGGTCTAAAAACGGCCAGGGATGGGTTCCCTCCAACTACATCACACCAGTCAACAGCCTGGAGAAGCATAGCTGGTACCACGGGCCCGTTTCCCGCAGTGCTGCAGAGTACCTGCTCTCATCACTTATCAATGGCAGTTTTCTGGTGCGGGAAAGCGAGAGCAGCCCCGGACAGCTGTCCATATCTCTGCGCTATGAGGGCAGAGTGTACCACTACCGGATCAACACAGCCACTGATGGAAAGGTAGAAGGATATTTGGATATTTGTCTGTGTTTGGGTTATTGAATGGGCTCACTAATGCTGCTTTGTAGACAAACATAACTGGTTCTCTTCATAATCATGTCCTTTTCTTTTTCTTTGTCCACATCCGTGCCTCCTCCTTCTCCTCCTGCTCAGGTCTATGTGACATCCGAAAGCCGATTTGCCACCCTGGCCGAGCTGGTCCACCACCACTCCACTGTACCCGATGGCCTGGTCACCACACTGCACTACCCTGCACCCAAATGTAACAAGCCCACAGTGTACGGTGTGTCACCCATCCATGATAAGTGGGAGATGGAGCGCACAGACATCACCATGAAGCACAAGCTGGGAGGAGGCCAGTATGGGGAGGTGTATGTAGGAGTGTGGAAAAAGTACAACCTCACTGTCGCTGTCAAAACACTCAAGGTTTGAGCTGCCTTTTCTGTTTATTCATTATTTGTTTATCACAAATTGTAACTGTAAAGTATCACATTTGCACAGTTGTAGCTGTAAATTATGGGGCATGGCCAAAAAACAAGTGATCACAGATCACCACCTGCAGGTGGACTGTGGTATTACAGGTGGTTAATCCTATTGTTACTATATGCTGCATTTCCCACCTCTTACATGTGTCCAGCCCACTGAGAAAAATCCTTTTGCTTTTCTTTTTGTTTTCTTTCCATTCCTGCAATGACAGGAGGACACTATGGAAGTGGAAGAGTTTCTGAAAGAGGCCGCAGTTATGAAAGAGGTTAAACACCCAAACCTCGTTCAGCTACTGGGTCAGTATTTATGAACAGTTGTACTTTTTTTTTTCATTTTGTGTATAAATTATAAGTTGCCATGCCTCCTCAAAACCCTACTTACTCATATTTCCTACAGTATTTATTTTAAAGACATTCTTAGTGGTCGCTGTGATTCGTATTCTAACTGCTCAGTCTCCCACAGGTGTGTGTACATTAGAGCCTCCATTCTACATTGTAACTGAATACATGCCACATGGCAACCTACTGGACTACTTGAGAGAGTGTGAACGGGATGAGGTAAATGCTGTAGTGCTGCTATACATGGCCACACAGATCTCCTCTGCCATGGAATATTTAGAGAAAAAGAACTTCATACACAGGTAAGGGGATAATCTATGTGTGTGTTTACCTGTATGCAGCTTCTTTTCACTGATATTTCACTCTTTTTCTAATTGTCTCACTGTATCTCTTTTCATTTTTCTTCACCTCTCAGGGATCTCGCAGCAAGGAACTGCCTGGTCGGTGAAAATCATGTTGTGAAGGTTGCCGACTTTGGCCTGAGCCGGTTGATGACTGGTGACACCTACACTGCCCATGCTGGAGCCAAGTTCCCCATCAAATGGACTGCACCGGAGAGCCTTGCATATAACACCTTCTCCATCAAGTCTGATGTCTGGGGTGAGCAATACATCTTTTTTTTTGTTTTGCTTTCTTGAATTAATTTCCAATGTGCTCACATTTGATCCTCCAAACTCCTCTCTCCTACAGCTTTTGGAGTGTTACTTTGGGAAATTGCCACTTATGGCATGTCTCCATACCCGGGTATCGATTTGTCTCAGGTCTACGATCTCTTGGAGAAAGGCTATCGCATGGAGCAACCTGAGGGATGCCCACCCAAAGTTTATGAACTCATGAGGGCATGTGAGTGCAAGTTATTTTACCTACCTGTTACTAACCAAGTAGTTGCACCACACTTCAAAGACATGCATAGAGTGCTTGTCTGCATGAGTTTTAAAAAACTGATCAAATAATTCTGTATACTTAAAGTTCTTGTGAGAGGGGAAAACAATAAGTTTTTTTTTTAAATAACCCATTTTAAGTTGCATCTAATTGTCACAATGCTTTCTTGTAATAACACCTTTTTTAATTGTCTTTTTGTTTGTGTCGCTCTGTTAGGCTGGCAGTGGAGCCCATTAGATCGACCTTCGTTTGCAGAGATCCACCAAGCCTTTGAAACGATGTTTCATGACTCAAGCATTTCTGAAGGTACATGTAGCTTATTCTGAAGTGCAGGCCTTTTGTGGAGCTCTAAACCTGCTTTCGTGGAGCCTCTAAAATAGATGCACTGACTTGGCTGATCATGCAAACTGGATCTCATTTAGACTACTTACTTGTTAGTAACACATCTTTAGGTAATTCAGCTGCCTTTTCTAGAGAAGTAGAATTGAAAAGTCTTAGATCAGAAAGAGCAACTAAAACTGTCATTTGAGCAAGAAGGCATTCAAATTATTCAAGAGTAGAAGTAGTAAAGGAAAGAAAGCATAAGTCAACATATACAAACAAAGTTTCACAAACAATGGAATCAGTTTTTACACTTTCTCATGTATGTAGGTTTAATTGGTCAATAAATGTGCAGTGCATACTTTGTGTTGGATCTGAGTAATGCATGCCTCTTAAATTAGCTTTTTTTTTTTTCTTCTTTGCACATTGCAGAGGTGGCAGAGGAGCTCTGTAAGACGGCGTCCTCTGGTCAGAGTGGACCACTGCACTCTTTCAGTCATGACATGCCCCTGTTGCCTTCCAAATCCCGCTCAATCCACAAGCACACAGAAAACAAGGAAAACATCGAGGGTGGACTGGACAGCCGCACCGACCACAGCACACACGGTCACTCAGGTACAGCCAGCCACGCCCCCCTCACTACCGACCAGTCGGGTGCCTCCCTTTATGATTCTGCAGGTGCGCCAGAGAACACCGACTCAGAGAGTTCACTGCAGCGACGTCAGGCCCGCCGTCTGAAAAGAAGGGCTGTCATTTTCCCTGACATCTGATTACCAGTGCCAGCTGACATCTGTCATTCATTTGGTCAACCAGCGGCAAAAGTCTCCCCACATTGGTCAACAATTATAATTATGTTTAATTGCTTGAGAATTTATTTAATAAGCACTTTATTTTTAAGGTTCAAGCTTTTTTTTTTTTTTTTAATCATCCATGAAACTTCAGTGCTCATGTCCATGTCATCCAACACCAAATAAACATGGAGCCATCAAATAAAAATGCAAACAGTAAACATATAGTGCACAAAACATAAAACATTCAACAATAAAAGAATAAAAGAAATAAACAGTTAATGTATTCTTTACACACGGGTTAATGAACAGAAAAGAAAACTTGATTATGACAGTCTTGTGTCCCTCATTATCCCAGAGAACATCTAGTTTATAGTGGACTGAGTAAACATTTGTCACTGTCGTCCCGAAACTCTTGTGAGTACTTTTTGTCCTGAATTTTAACAACATCACAGCTCCACTCTGCAAACACTAGCCTCTTGTACATTTGTATATTTTTAATTGCGTTAAAATTGAATGTTTTCAGCATCCTCAAGTAAAATGACACAATATCTATGATGGGATCCATGTGGTCACTCCACGTCACACACCTCTAATGTGTTGCCTGGTCTTTATATTCAGATAAACAATTGCTCCTTCACTGTGATGCATACTTATGTCATCTCCCGAATTAACATAATTAAGCTTTTGTTTCTTTTGTGTCTTGTCTTATTTGTGGCATTGATATTATTCCCTTATCACAATTAAATGTTTGCTCACCTTAATATTAAATGTACATAACATGTCTGTTGTTTGTCTTAAGTTATTACTTATTTATTTGCTTTATGTTGAAAATAACATTTTGTTTTTTTTGTTGTTTGTTGGTTTGTCTCGTGTAAAATAGACTGTCAACTCTTTGCTCTGTGTACCTTTTTTTTTTTTTTTTTTTCCCCTTGTTTTTATTTTA
>VUQI01015032.1:2498-15233 GCA_015106735.1 Paratilapia polleni
CTGGAGTTTATTTTTGGTTTCCACTGGGCTGACCCTTTGAAGCTACAGGCAAAGATTTCTTAAAAAAAAAAAAAAATGCAAGTATGCTGCGTGCTTCTGCAAGTCTACAGGTCCCCTCACAGACCTAATCAATATTACAGGAGAATATTACCCCCTTCCACTGAAGCAAGTTTAGTATATAGGGAGTAAGCACCAAACAGATGGCTTGAGCTGGCTCCGTCTGCTGCAGTGTGGGAGCGAGCGCTGTTGGAGCAGCATTTGGTGCTCACAAGCTGGGGAAAATAGGAAACTGCCCCACAGCGGCAGAGCCATGATGGATGCTCACTGCAGAGCCACAAGCGCCTGACCTCCATACAAACTCAGAGATGGCTAATAAAAGGGAGTTGTGTTGTGTGTGTGTGTGTGTGTGTATGTGTGTGTGTGTGTGTGTGTGTGTGTGTGTGTGTGTGTTTAGGTGAAAACCATATGAACAATTATATCTATTTCTATAGTAGATTGTTTTAGTTGATGACTTTGCCCGTTTGTACATGTTTTTTGTACCAAAGTAGCAGAAAGAATATACCTATGTAGCTGTGTTAACAAAAATGATATGCTGATTTTGAATTTGATGCCAGCATGTTTCAAAACGGGTAAATGGACTGGTACTTATATAGCGCTTTTCTACTCAGTTTTGAGTACTCAAAGCGCTTCATACATGCCACATTCACCCAGTCCTACACACATTTATGCAGCACTTTTATCTATACTTAAGTGCTTAGCTAACATTCACACACACTCACACTCCGATGAATGCATCGGGGGCAATGTGGGGTTCAGTATCTTGCCCAAGGATACTAGGGGAGCCAGGGATCGAACCACTGACCTTCCAATTAATAGACGACCCACTCTACCTCCTGAGCCATACAACACTGTGTTTGGGACTTCATCTGCTCAAATGTTCAGTGCCTCCTTTGTTCTTTTTCCACAGACTTTCACTTTTTGACAGGTTTGGACGGCAGGCACACCAGTTTAGCACCCAGATTGATTCTGCTATAGTTGGAATATGTCCTGGATGTGGTTTGGATTTGTCTTGCTGAAGCAAGGCCTTCTCTGAAACTTTGCTCCAAAACCTTATTGATTAACAAACACACATTAATGATGCCTCCAGTAATGTGCAGGCTACCCATGCCATCACTTGCTTTTTAACTGTGCACTGATAACAAGATGGATGATCCTCCTCCTCTTTGGTCAAGAGGATGTGGTTTTGGAATACTTTCAGAAACAAATTTCACCTTTGTTAATATTAAATGAGCTTAGGCTCAGACAAGGCAGCAGTATTTCAGAATATATTTTACATGGTCTTTGCATGTTTGGGTTTAAATTGAATTTGTGGAAGCAGTGACAAATGGTTTCCGGAAGTTTTGCTGAACCCATGCAGAGCTTTCCACCGATGAAAGCACTTCATTTTTAATATAGGGCTGCCTGAGGGCCTAAAGATCATGGCAATATTGGCTTTCAGTCTTGTCTGTAAGTACAGAGATTTCTCTGGTTTCTCTCGATCTTTTAATGATATGATGTACTGTAGATGATGAAATCCCCTTTCAATTTTACACAGAAAAACGTTATTTCTTTGAACTTTTGAACTATCTGACCATTTATTCTTTCAAAGAGTGAGGTGCACCCCTCCCCACCTTTACTTCTGAAAGATTTTGCCTCTTTTTCTTCCTGACCTGCTGACATGAGTTGTGAGATGTTCCACCAGGTGGTTTTTTTTTAAGGATTGTACAGTTTTTGAGCCTTTTTTTGTCCCTATAGCAAGTTTCTGGATGTGTTGCAGGCATCAAAATATGCATATATACATATAAAAAAATAAATGATCTTCATTCAGTGCAATTCTACTCTATTATATATATATATATATGAGTTAATAATTTGCACATGCACACAATTTGCATTTAATTTATTTCACATGTCCACAGCATCATATTTTTTTTTTGGAAGTGGGGTTGTAAGATTGTTGGAAAAAGAGGAAAAAGGTAAAAGGAAATGCCAAGGAGTAAATGGTAAAAACTAGTTAAAGGAAAAAGACACACCGGATGACTGGCTTCACTCATCGGTAAATCCAGTAACCGCTATTAGTAAACCATAAAGAGGTGAGGACTGATTTCTTCTCTTCAAAACACTCCTCCATCACTCCTCCCTCCTATTCAGCAATTCCCCAAGCCC
The DNA here is from genome assembly GCA_015106735.1 of Paratilapia polleni. NCBI lineage: Eukaryota > Metazoa > Chordata > Actinopteri > Cichliformes > Cichlidae > Paratilapia > Paratilapia polleni. The sequence goes on from VUQI01015032.1 coordinate 4,704, forward strand.
AAAGCAAAAATGTACTGTAAAGTAAAAAACCAGGGGGAATAACGGTGTAGAGAGACGACTGGAAGGGTGCAGCAAGTTTTGAATCATTTGAACATGTTCAGCCTTGTTTGAATGTAAATTTAGAAGTGGCAATTAAGTCTCTCTCCTTTTATTTCATTGCTGTGTTTGCCAGCCCGTAAGCTGCAGCGCTGTGTGTACATGTGTGCAATGATAGAATAAACTTGTATATGTGTGTGCTTTTTAATGACTGCAAAAAGGATTCCCACTGTGAGAATGTGAGAAGGAGAAGATGTGAGAAAGACTCTTGAGTGCACGCTCTGACAAAGGTGTGATTCCAGTTTTAGGTCATTTTAATTTGAAATGTAGAGGAATGTGCGACTCTTGTATTCCAGAAAGGTGTAACTGTGGATTCTCAGACATTAGAAAGGGTGTGAGTCCCACCGGAAACATGGTTTTTTTTTGTTGTTGTTGGTTTTTTTTTAAACAATACAGTTTCTGTATCATAAGCGTGAAGTTTTGTAAAAGGGGGCTGAAGAATAAGTTTGGCTTATTTCAACACCTTCACTGCAGCAATTTGGGAAACAAGAACTCATGACTCAGTCATAACATTAAGCCGCTGACGCTAATCATCTTGTTACAGTGCAATGTTTTCCTGGGAAACCCCGAGTCCTGTCATCCATGTAGATGTTACTTTGGCACATAACATCCATATAAATGTTGCTGCAGACAAAGCATGGCACTCCTATGCAAGACATGTTTACATTTCTAAAAACACAATCCTTCCTTTGCTCTCCACACAGACCATTTACCTGTATGCAACCAAAGCCTCCTCAAATGTGATTCGTCAATACAACTCAGACTACAAGCGGTCTTAAGTAAGCTTAGGGTACCAAAAATTCTCTACCTTGCCTACAGATCCTATTTGTTTTTGCAGATATTGGCTTATAAAGCTTAGATCAGTTTATACCAACCCATGCAGCATATGCGTCTTCCAGCTTTCGGAGTAAACATGATTTTTAAATGAATCATTTCATTTGGTTGTCTCCGAGTCTCAGCAAAAATGAACACAGAAAGCAGCCACCTAGAACAGACATTATGCCTCAAGGATTTACAGCCGGGTCAACATGCAATATGAATGGCATTTCTGGTCACCCCCCCCTCCCTTATTGTTGCACCATCTCATTGAGTTTTCTCAATCTATAATGCAAGGGTTACAGTGTTTGGTAAAACATTTGTGTCTCCATTTATAAAGAAGTAAATACACGCAGGCCTTCTTGTGTGTGCATGTTTGTGCGTCTCTTACCGGGCCTCAGGCAGCAAGGTGGTGTACTCATGTGGAGAGGTGGTTTCTGGAAAGTTGTAAAGGATAGCTAGCCGATGCTGGAGGAGTTCTGCTCCATGGTACGTGAACAGAATGTCCAGAGCCTGCACGTTACTCTCCTGTGGGCAAAGAAATGCATGTTAGAAAAATCTTAAGGCTTATTGGTCACTGGATTTAAACTCTAGACATCACTCTTGTGTGCTTAAATAACCAAACAAAACAGCAAGCTTACAGTAAGTACTGAATCACGCACATCACTAGTGCCAATGAAGATGCATGCAGTAAAAATGAAATGATGCAGTGAAATAATTAGTGAGGCATTCTGAAGGAAGTGTGAGGCCAAAGTTACCCTGGCGTAGTTTCTTGCTGACAAAACAATATTTTGACTTCGGAACTTCTTGAAGAACTCTGCATCATATTTCTGCTCTGCTGCATGAGGACCGCCAAGTATCTCCTGGAAAGTATAAAGCAAGAGAGAAAAAGAAAATAGTGAGAGAGAGATACACACACACACACACACACACACACATACAACTATGGTTCATGAAAAGAAATTTGTGAGTCAGAGGGTTATCTTTCCAGAATAAATGTTGTGAGTGGGAAGAAATTCAGACTAAAGATGAGAGGGAAAGTGCAAGTAGAAGATGTGACTGCAAATGAATGCACTAAAGCAAAGCCAACAGAGATGCTATTTAATTTTTTGGCTTACAGCTGTCTTGTCCTTTTAGAGTCATCTGAGGAAGTTATGAGGGTGTGTGCGTGTATGTGTGTGTGTGTGTCAGGAAGGCCCATTTGTTGCCCTGGAAAGAGGGATTTATGTGTATCTTTGGGTATAAAATCTCTGTAGCATCCTTTATGCTAGTGTATGTATGTATGTTTTTGTGCAGAAGAGTGTGTGAGGTGTGTGTGTGTGTGTCTGATGGATAGCTTTTGAATGGGTCATATGCAGACAGAGCCAGCCCAAGTCGGGATGATAAAAACGCTAATATCATATTCATAGACAGCCAGAGAAAATGGATTGGGGCAAAAGGAATCTGACGAGTACTGCAGTTACCATGACAATGTCCGAATAAAGAGAGAGACGTCATTCGGTCTGAGTTGAATATCTAGCAGGGTAAAATCTCATCTCTCCTCTCCTGCTTGGGAGAGTCGGGCCCTGTTCATCTGTGATGAGGGTGTGCATGTTAACATTATTCATTGTGAATCTGAAATCCAGAGTTTTAAGTAGTTGTAGTAGTAGTAAGTGTCGGCTTTAAGCATGTATCTATCCATCTATGCTGCACTGAAGCGCAGATATTGTAGACCTATTAGTAGTGTAGTTAAAATAATATTTCTCTGTGTGAGATCAGGGAAAATTTACCTCTCAGCTAGGTAGTTACCAGACCATCTATACTTTTCTTCACATACTTAAAATGCCTCGCATGCACATAACTTTTCAATATTTCTAAAAAGATTAGTGGGGTTAAGTGAGAGTATCCATAGATGGCAGATGAGAAAAGCCTCTTTGCTTTGAAGGGATTGCACATTAAAGGAGGACGTATTAGTTTGCCAGTGGGAAAACAACTATGCAATAAAGACAGTCTAACAAAAAAAATAAATTAAGTTTTTTCTTATGTAAACACATAAATGATTAATATAAGATGCATTAAAGAACCTCTAATATAATTATAATAGTAATTAATAGTTCTTCAAATGCAATCTCTTTTTTATGAAGTCTCAGAGACGCAGGGCTAAGTATCCTGAGTTTAGGTTTCAAAATGAGAAAGGAGAGTCTAGCAAAACATCCAAACTCCACTGAGTCCTTTGGCTCCAAGCTGAACAAGTCAAGTCACTGTTGGCAGTAGTTTTAATTATGATAACAAAGAACCACTGTCCTTTTTTTAATTAATAAAATGTATTTTTTGTTTTTAGGATTGCATTTTAAATATGCAAGGAGGATGATATTGTGTTGTAGATCCACAGAGCCTTAATTTCCTTAATTTCATCATTACATTTAAATAAAATTAAATTGTTGGGGCTGAATATTATGCACCAGCAATTACTTGAGTTTTTTTTTTTTTTTAAGCAACAGTTAAAAAAGTTCACTGGGTCCAGCTAGTCCAAAGAGAATATTTACTGATATTCTTTTTGTCATCAAATGTGTTAAGTTAATTAATCGATAGGCTGAAAAAAACCCCCAGCAAATTCATTTGATAAGGACAATAGTTGTTAGTTGCGGTCCTAATGCAATCCATTTATTTGGGAAAAACTTGGAGAGTTCATTAAGTCAAAGGACTGACTGATTTGTTGTTACCTCGTATGTTGCCAGCCGGTCCAGGTAGGAGAGAAGCTTCAGTCGGCTCCGACACAGCTCCTTCTGCTCCAGAGTCAGCCTAAATATGTAATCACATTTAAACATGCAAATTAGCACCATACCAGCACAAGCACTTTAACACAAATGACATGAGACCTCCAATACAATGACTTTGACTACAGAAATGAACTGCAATCAAATCAAACGTCAAGCTCAGTCTGTAGACTGCACTAACTCACACACCAGCTTTAAATTAACTGTAAATTGACCTTACACAGTAAGCCCACAGGGGCCTATATAATAAGGCCTGGGACTGGTGACTACAATACCACACCATGCCCTCTAAACCTAATCATTTTCTAACAGCAACAAATCAACTCCTTATGACCACAAGAGCCATTCATTCAGTTGTTATGTATAGGATGCAAGCCGTCAATGAGGTGAGTGATTGCCCAGTGAGAACCAAATCCATTTTCAATGTCATTTAATCACAACCATAAATAAACTGGATGACCACAAACACCAAGGCACTAGGCTATATAGAATCTACCTAAAATTCAATCACTCAAGGTACACCCAAGAGAAAGAAACCACAAGGCTGAAAACTGCTAGGAGTGGTCAGCTACACCCCCTCAGTTCACGCATAAGGTAAAATAAAACATTTTTTACCACATACTCACACACACCCTCCAAGTCCAATTCACAAGGTAACAATCTGACCAGGCGAAGCAGGGTCCAAACCCTCTTAAAAACTTGACCTGGATCAACCGCGGTGTGACCATAAGGGAGCTGACCTCTCCACTGCTGTCTTAATCCCTAATCCCTCATTACAGAGTGCGCTATCAGGTCTTATCGGGGTACCTCTACACAGACTAACAGAGATTAACACTGGCTCAAAACACTCTCTCTGCCACATCAAAGAGTGTCGGCTTAGTGGTAGTACTAGTGGTAATTATTGCTGTGCTTCGTTTCTTCAGAGCATTGTAAGAAAAGTGGAGATTGAGGAAGGAGAGCAGTGGCAAGGGAGTGAAGGAGGAGAGATGAGAATGTTAGAAAGCAATTTTACCCATCTGTTCTCCTCTTGAGATTTTGAATGATGGCTTAATGATAACTTCCAAGAAAGACTCAGAAATATAAAATGGGGTGACAGGATATCTCTCTAACTTAATTTGGATGAGAGAAGCTCTGACAAACCCCTTTTATTACTCCAAGATGGTTTATTAAATGACATGCAATAATATAAAATGTGTCAAAGTGTATTTTTAGTCATGCTAGCCAGGACGTAGAGTATTCTAAAGATATTATTGATCCTCTGAGGATTTATTTCTTGAGCAGGTAGGTATTATTTTAAGTAAAGTAACTTGTCAGTATTGTATTTTATACATATATATACAAACACACACATACATATACACATATATAGAATACATATATACAACATAAATACACACACACTGCATAGAAGCAAAACTACTGACACACAGTTAGGCCTCCGCTGTTCTTTGAATGTTTTTTTCCTTGGGCTAGTATGCTAACACTTTTTAGAGTGTTAGCATACTAGCCCAAGAAAAACCCCCAAAAAGATCAATATTATCTTTCCAATACACTAAAATCCTGGCTAGCATGACTACAAAAATCATTAAAAAGATACATACATGTATGGAGATAGAAAAAAATGACTCCAAAGCTGGCACATCATGTTATGCTATCCGCTAATATCAGGATTGTAGCATGCTAGTGGTACAGATTGTACTGTCCATATCTTTTTAGTAGAATTTATCAATTCCTACACAAATCTACAGAACAAAATTTGCAGTTTAACATCAGCCAGTCATTAAAAGTTCAAAAACTTTACAATTCTTTGAGCAACACCATTACGCTAGAGCAATATTGTAAAAGTACCTACCAATATGGCTTAGATATGGCTGCATGTTCAATTCAGGTCCACATCACTTGCTTCTAAATTGCTAATCCTACAGCTGAATTCCACTGAGTTACAGCATAAACAGTAGTACACTGTTACACATACAAATAGATCACCTGGCTATACACTAGCAGTGTACCTCTATCTTTGTAAAGTTTATGCGTTTTTGTTAACAGTCTTTAAGATAAACAGTTGCTCAAATGAAAAAAGTAATTATGAAACATTTAAATGACTATAAGGATGAAGAAGATATGCACAGAACTTTAACTGTGTTTCAGACTGCTACACGTGATCACCTATGCTTCTTATGTAAAGAGACTGGAGTCTATGTGCACAGGTGTATTTTTGAACATACACATCTAGATGCATTCCACACACACACACACAAACACAGTCCAAAGCTGGAACAAATGAGAAAATTAGACTTCTGACTGAGGTCTGAGTCTGACCTGATAAGAACATAAACACCTTGCAGCAGGCGCCACTCTCTTCACACAATTTCCTCCCATCTGTCTCTTTCTCTCACATATCCACACATACAACTGCAGTATTGTCCATCTTGTATCGAGTAAAGAGAGACTAGTAGTTATAATGGCCCTTTCCAGACTCTACATTTCAGGATAACTGAATGCATTATTGCAAATGCAACACATTGCCAACAAGAGACAGGCTGGTAATAACAAGAGAGGCTGGAGAAGTATATTAACATTCATCATTTTATTGCGTCTTTAGATAGAACCTGTGGGTGCTGAGAGAGAAACATCTTTTATCTTTTTAAATAGTGTTGCCTCTCAAAGTGGAGTCTGGAGAGCCCCAGGGGTCAGCGACCCATAGCCAAAGGGTCCATTTGTCATAAATCTTAATGTGCTGCATCATTAAAGCACATATCTACAATGTTTGATCATTTGTACCAATAAAATAAGCCTACTCCCTTACTACTTCCTATTATCTGGTATGATTGCAATACATCAAGACAATCTGTTATAATTAATCACTTTTTTTAAGTGAACAACATCCTGCTGCTACAGGTAGCTTGGCTTATTATCCAGCTACCTAGTTACCAAGTCTATCCATCCATCCATTTTCTGTCACTCATTCAGGTCTGAGTCACAGGGATAGCAGTCTAAGCAGAGAAGCCTAAACTGCCCTCTGCCAGGCCACCTCCTCCAGTTCTTCCAGGGGGACACTGGAAGAACTGGAGGAGCACTTCAATTTCAGCTGCAAACTGCCCCAGAGCGAGCTGAAGGTCATGGGAACCACTTGGTGAACCACTGTAATTGCTGAAGTCAACTTTGGCCCACAGAAAAACATCATCTCCAAAAAGCAGAGACAAGTTCCTGAGATCACCAAACCCGACACCCTCCACCTAGAAATAGTCCATAAAGTCCATAAAAGTTCTGAACACAATCGATGACAAAGGGCAGTCCAACACCCAACGGGAACAAGTCTGACTTATTGCTGGCAATGCGAACCAAGGTCTCACAATGGTTGTACAGGGACCAGAAAATGCATAACAACAGGCCCAATAGTCCCGTAGCATCCCCCACAGAAAACCCTGAGGAACCCCGGTCAAATGCCTTCTCCAAGTCCACAAAACACATGTAGACTGGTCGGGCAAACTCCCACATACCCTTAAACATCCTTGAGAGGATAAAAACCTGGTCCAATGTTTCATGACCAGGACAAAAACAGCATTGTGTTAGCAAGTATAGAGAAATATTCAAGTCAGTCAGCATTATCAAGTAACACTAGACCAAGGGGGCCCTTGACATTTTTTCCCCTTTTTAGGTGTCCCTGTCATTTTTCCCTCTTTAAAAATGATGACATTTTATTTAATTGTATTGACTCACAATAGAAAAAAAAGTCTTGGCTAATTATATCTTTAAAATACACACACACACACACACAAAACCTCAAACGTGGTGGGATTAAAGATGCACTCTGAGTCACATTCATGAGTTAAATACAGTCCGTATCTACACATAAGAGTGTCACCAACACAAAATGTGCACATACACAGAAATACTGTGAAGCAGCTGTGATCGATACCGAGCCATTTCTGTAATGGTGGTGTAGTTAAAAAGAAATTAAGAGAATTATTATCTGTCCCGGGCCTCGGCCGCAGGCCTCAAGGCAACATGGTTAGATCCATTAGTTGGGGCACCCGAATGCGTGCACACACACTCACACTCACACATAAACACATTTTGGGGACACGTGTCTGAGCTGCCTGGCAGACATCCTGAATCAGAGACAGATAAAAGAGAAAAATAGGCATATTTAAAGAAGTTTATTCACCAAGGATTTAATGTAATCGTTTTTTTTTTTTATCTTTGTACATTATTGATTTTTTTTTTTACTACCTCTTATATCCTCTTTCTTATCCTCCATCTTTTCTTTAGCTACAGTGGAGTACAGGTCTCCAATAAAGCTCAAGAGTTTTATTACACAATGAGCTATACATGACCAAATGGGCAAAGGGACAAAAAACCGAACAGCAAACTGAAGAGCAACTATTACAAGGGCTTAACATTATGCAGTTTGTGCTATTCCTCGTTTAAAGGCCGACAGAAGGCAGAAGGCTCACTACTTACTGTAAGTACCTCAGAAGAACAAAAGAAACAGCCCGATCTAGCTACTGAAGCCTGCTTGCAAAAACACAGTGTGGATATGAATTTAAATGTGCATCAATCATGCCAGTACATGCATCCAGTACATCCTTTTTGTGGTTGGTCACTTTAATAGATATGTGTAACTCAGCTTAAGAGTGTTTCATGATACATGGGTGAGTGAATTTCTGTGCATGTGTGTTATGAGAGGTGATTAGTGATCACTAAAGGGTTTTTCATTAGTCTTTCCCTGGGCACTTGACAACAAAAGCATAAATTACCTCCAGCAGATTACCCACTAATCTCCACCAGTGCTTTTTCTCTGTCTTGCTCTCTCTCTCTCTCTCTCTGTCTTGCTCTCTCTCTCTCTCTCTCTCTCTCTCTCCCCCTCCCTCCCTCATACTCATTAACATCCCTGCCTTTATGATCCCCTCTCTGGTGTGTAACCCAGTCAAACAATCGGTCTTAAATTTGGCAGCCCTCTAACCCATTCCCTCCTGGTTTCCTTGTCTACACCTTAAATACTTTTACCACAATCTCTCCTTTTTCCCAACAAATGGCAGTACAGTTCCTTTTTCGGCTGATATCAGGAATAATAATGACTTAATTTAATCTTTAGAAACAGTAGGCAACAACCTGCCAACAAGGCGACTCACACAGGTCAGTCAGGTTCCTCTCTAGAGGAATTTGTCCGCCCACCCAACAAATGCTTCTGAGATAAAAGCTGGTGTTTTAGTTCCTTGTCTTCAGAGTTTAGTGGAAAATTTATCTCAACAGCTCCCAGTGGTATAGTTAAAAAAGAAAAAAAACAGTATTATGCTGTAAAATAAAAGATAATAGATTAGTTTTAGGAACTTGCTCAAAGATACTATAACAGGCCACTTGCTTGCCAACAAAGCTTCGGTCCTCCAGGTAAACCACCAGCTAGCCTTAGCATTTCTCTTCAAAAGAGTCCTCTCTTACATTCTGTATATTTAGAACACTGCCAGCATTTCTGGTCTGCCCTGACAATTATGAGTCCATCTGCTGTTTGATTAAACAACCGGCAGTCTGACTGGCTATGTACCTGCTGAAGTCAACCTTGGCAAGCAGCTCTCGTCTCTTCCTGCTCTCCCTCTCGCTCTTCATCTCTACTTCCTGCTCATCTGACAGGATATCTTCATAAGGAAGGTCATCGAGGTCGACGTCGCCTGGCATGATAAACCTGGGAGATGGCAAAGAAATTACACAAAAAAGAAACACGGATAAACAAAATGAGACAAGCAGAATAAATCCATGGTTACTGAAGAGAAGAAGATTTTATACCTGCCCCCATCTTCCCTGTTTCCTATGGCTATCAGGGCCTCAAGGTCGGTTCCCTTCAGGCCGTACTGCAGCAGCTCTTTAGCTGCATCAACATTCTCTGGGACGCGCTCCACACACTCATGCAGCACCCATGAGCGCTTGCGGATCTTGCTCTAGGTGGGTTCAAGAAATAGAAGAAGACAGGGAGAGTTCACGAGAAATGATGGGTTAAAATGAGGTACAGAATTAGCAGGGGAGGATGAAAAAATTTGCTACAAATTAATAAAAATCATGCGTGAAATAGGGCAAGGGGGGTTATGCTGCACTTGAGCGTGCGCTTCTCCCACTCATCCACATAAATACACTTTTTTTTTCTTGCCAGTCATCAAAATATACTGTGATTAACACCAAAAATTGTGATAGAATCCTTCATCTCTTCTCCTCATTTCCTCGCATGTATCTCTCTGCTTTGATTCATCTCTTACCAGATAATCTTGTATTGAGGCTATGCTCACGGTACTCTTCCGCCACTGTCTCTGGTAGACAAGGTCAGAGTCCAAATTGTATGCTTGGGCAAGAGACAGGGCTTCACCATACTCCTCATTGTCAATCTGTGAGATAAACAAAAAATGCACACAATAAACATTATGAGGTCTTTAATTATTCATATTTCCTTCAGACAGTGGAACAGACAACATTAAAATAAATCTATATCATCAGGAAAGGCAAGCATTTCAACATTGATTTATAAGGGATGCTGACAACTGTTTCTGAAATGAAAGGAACAATACTGTTGATGAGAAGCTTGTCCCAGAATTGGCCAGGCAGCACCTCTGACCAAGAAGAACTATGTGTTTCTAATGTAAAAAGACTCCAAAAACACATAATAGCAAAACAATAAATTCATTTCATTTTCTGTGATGTAGTATTTTACATTCTGTTATTTCCAATCATCATCCCAAGGGTATTAAACTGATTCATGCATCATGTCCCTAAACTGATTTAATTGAACAGAATACATTAAATCACTGCAAACTACATATTTATACAAAATATCAACAAAAAAAAAAAAACCCAAACAAAACAAAACAAAAACGTA
>VUQI01015032.1:15253-47602 GCA_015106735.1 Paratilapia polleni
ACCAAAAATTTAAAAAAAATATCAACAAAAAAAAAAAAACCCAAACAAAACAAAACACGAGCGTATTGTCCATAGCCCTATTTTCCATTACACTGAAGGACAAGGAATCCAAGGTTTTGAATAAATCTATACACAAGCCGTGGCCCTTTTGAAAACCTTAGCATGCACACAGAATACCCAAAGACCGAATAGGAACAGCTGGAACATGCAGATTTCAATCAGTGTAGCAGTGTGCAATGTGACACAGCCTGAATTGGGTTTACTAAAGAGGGAGAGGGAGAATGGCTGAAGGGAATGACATATTTGGGAATATTTGAAGAAGAAAAATCAAATGGCCCAAGTTAGAAACCCTAAAGAAAGAATCAGGAGCCATTTAAAAATGACACAAAGCATCAATACTATCTTACTAAAATAACCGCAAGCCAAAAAGGCCACACCATGCTCACCACTGTCCATAGGCACAGCAGATGCTTTTAAATAGAGCCCGACTGACAAAGATTTTTAAGATCGATACCAATATTTGGTGATATTCCGATATATCAGCCAACATTTTTTTTTTCTTTCAGAAACATGAAACAAACAGATTTCCCTAACATCTGTTATGTGTAGTTGTTTATTTACTCATTTACGCTCTGCCCAACTCTGATCCAAACAGGTGGTTGTTGTGTTTGTGGTGTTCCAAACGTGTGTTCCCACGAGAGAAGTTGCAGAGTGCCATCTGGTGGGCAAATTATGCAATGTCAATATACATAGCATGGTTGATGGGTGTTTCCCTTTGCCTCTTCTTTACTTTTAAAATTTTCCTTTATCGGCTGTTATAAATGCCACTACTGATAGATTGGCAAAAAGCTAATAACGGTCTACGGACGAATCGGTCAGGCTCTAAAAAATACATGTTAGCATCAGCATGCTTACAATGACTATACCAACTTAAATCCTTATTCATTTTTTTTAAATCATGATTACCATAATTACCATAAAAGTTGAGCATGTTAGCATTTAAAAATTTGTAACTTAGCATACTAAGGTAATAGATTTATCATATTTGGATTGTAATAAGATTCATCCAAAGTAGTGGACAAATCAGAGAATCTGGTTCAATTGTGTTTTGTGCTAACAATGTTGAACCCATTACTGGGCTGCACACGCACTCATATAGCTAAAGTCACATCCAGTAACCACTATTTTTTGTGAAACATTTCTATTCCCACATTAATCCATTTTAACAACAAAACCACCTATTTAAATTGTAATTATCTTATGAGGTTTTTTTTTTAATCAACAATTAAAAAAAAAATAGTTTTACAAATTTCTTTAAGAAAATGATAGTGACAAAAAAATAAATTATTTTTGGCCTACAGCAATTTGCAAAGCAGAACAAAGAAAAAAATACAACACAACAGTCCCTGTGCCAACCCGATATAAGTTAAGGTCTCAACCTAGCCTCCTCTATGAAACCTGGCTGGCCAGTAGTGAGTATGACATAAATTTCATACTACAGATTTCATCATTGTCACCGTGAGCATTCTAGCATGCTAATGTCAGCATTTAACTAAAGCCGCTCAGCCTAATAGAGCCATTGCATGACTGCAGACTCTTAGTCCTGTTACTATCCATTGCTCTTTGTTGTTGATGTTGTCATTATTAATAATATTCTATTGGCCTGGCATCAATGTCAACACATTATGATAATGAAAGACTTTTTTGTTATATCAATGTCTCGCAAAATGTTTCAATCCAGCAACAAAATGACACCTTTTGTGCGTGCCCACTCAGTCTGTGCTAAAGTGCATGTGTGCAAGAACACTGGCTGACAGACACACTGAGTATCCATCTCTTTTTCTGTGTAGGAGTACAAAGCAACACATTATCCAGACTGTGGTTTCTGGAGGGCAATAAGAACCCCACACAGTTAAACCTCACGTAGGAGGACATCAAAAAATGTTTCCTTCTCTCTCTGGATTCAGCTAATAAAACTGTTAGCAGCCCTGCCAGTATGCTACTCATACAATCAGGGTTACACCAACAAATGCATCATCAAACTCTTAAACACATGAACAAGCTGACTTGAGGAAATAACCTGGAATCACTTGTTCTAGTCTATTCACAGTCAATTGGAGTACAATCCTCGACTGAGGTGAATCTCTGGGGAGAGATCAGGTCATTCTGGTTTCTGTGATTGAGTGAAAGTGTGTGTGTGTGTGTGTGTGTGTGTGTGTGTGTGTGTGTGTGTGTGGTTGTGTGCGTCTAGCTGCTGAAATGTCAAACTAAACTAAGCATATATAACCCAAGCAATAACCTGGAATTGAAACGCATGCCAAAAAACATATCCATGCATATATGAAATACACTTGTACACAAACAATGCAGACACCACCCCCACTTCACTTATATACATACATGTGGTACATGTGAACATAAAAAAGTCCAACAGGAGAGCAGAAGTAGCAGTTGGGGAAGTGCCGCTGGTACCAAGTGTTACAAAGAGATAATAATGATGTATTACTTTGTAACTCTCCACTGTTAGGATTGATGGTGATGACTAATGGCATCTAATGATGATGACAATGATGAAGAAGGCAGTGGATGATGGGTCATAAAAATGACTGATGAACCATGCTCAAACTTGGGTCCGTTGAGAGCCGATACCACTCTCACTGGGCTTTATGATAGAGCATGTTGTTGTCTTTGCTGCAATTTGTAGCAAGTAGCACCAACAGCCATATTTCTAATGCAGCAATTAGCATTTCAGAGAATCCCCTGACTGAAAAATAGCCTTAAAGCAGATTGAACATCTTGCTTGGTTTTCATTTCTCTTCAACACTACTTTGGAGCTGATCCAACAAAACAATAGCACTTCACTGAGCTGGCACAGGATTTATTTAGTCAGAAACCAATTTTGCAGATCAGCCCGTTACAATTCAGTCAATGGCCAAATGGATTCATATGACGTCCTTCAGATGCTGCTAAATTAAGTGGCAAAAAGAAATGAAGAGTTTCATGGTAAATGTGATATCCAGCATTGAAGAAAATGACTAACTGGCATAACAGTGAGGCACATGTGACTCAGTATCAGTTTTAATATGATAAAGGCCTTACATAAAGAATTGTATAATTAGAAACTGAGTATCTTTGACATGTTAAGTAGGTAATATTGATTTCTTTTCCAATATGAATTTATAAGACTGTGTGAGGCAGAGAACTGCACATCAGCACTAGAATTGTTGTTTAGATTGCTGAGGCTTCAAATCCAAACATGAAGGCATCCCAGCATGAGCACCGACGACAGCTTTTCACAACCTAGACACGTAAGCATTTTGTTGTGTGTGCCGCAATGAATAAATAAACAGTAAGAGAAATGTGACTCTGTATTTTCACCTCAGCTGTGCAACCTCACTCTGAGAATTCTTACTGTGTTCAACACAACTGCAACAGGAAATGTCAAATTATGCCTTATGTGTCCACATCACCAATTATGTGAGTGTTTAAAAAAAACAAACAAAAAAAACAAATACAGTGACATGACTGAGTAACTGAGCATCTCACAGAGCAACTAATCAAACATCTATTCATGATATCAAAACATGATCGCAATTAGAGCCCGAACGATATAGGATTTTTGAGACCAATACTGATACCGATTTTCGGTGATTTGTGACTAGGAAAAATCAGTGGTTGCCGGGATTGCACTGAATTTTTTCACATTCCGTGACCAATTGCAAGTAATTCAGTGACCAACTTTCGATCACAAAGCACAGGTCACCTGGTGGGAGGTGACCTGTCTTCAAACAATCGCGGTCCAACTCGGACTGACTGCAATCACTCTGCAATCAAAATTACAACTGCTGTATAATTTATATGCAGACAGACAGCCAATATGTTGCAATCAATCTGAGTCAGTCTGCACCAATGAGCGCAACTCATCTGCAATGCATCGCTATGCAACAGGGGACTCAAATTAGCTGCTTGCAAACTGGTTTTATTCTGGTTATATTCCTATATAAAAGCAAGGCTGCCGACCACATACGTCATTTTGCAGTTAAATCGCCATCCTGCAGCAACTACGTCACTATTTGTGGAGGAATTTCTGAGTTTCTGTTTCATATCTCAGGCCAGTAGAGTAGACAGGAAAGCAGGGGGAGAGAGTGGGGGAATTGACATGGCATAAATGGCCCAGGGCGGACTCAAACTCGGGCGCCTGCAGTAGCCTTGGGTCGCCTGCTCGACCCAGTGAGCTATACCAGCTCCCGTGAATTTCTGTTTAATGTAGATGGCAACAGATTTTCGCCGATTTATCACAGTTAATCGCCGTATTATCACAAACAGATTACATGTAATTGCCCACTTGACCCCATTCATTCCCAAACTGATAGCAGACTGACTCTGTCTTATTGCTGTCTAATGCCATCCTGATGCACCAAAATCGCTTTAAAGATGGCAACTGACTGCGAGCGGTCGCAGACTTGGTCCAGGTCTTTGAAACAACTATTTCAAAGGAAAGGAGACCGCACAGTCACAATAATTTTGGCAGTGATGCGGTCTCCAGTCACTGTTTTCCTTAGTGTGACTGTAGCATTAGTCAAGTTCTAGTGAAATGTATTCCTGAAGGAAAACTTAGGTGGTCAATTCAACCTTTGAAAAATGCATGAAAATTCATCTGATCATCCAATTGTTTATTTTAGAGATCACAAAGTCTCGGGGACTTTGTGATGTCTTTACCAAGAGAGACCTGGCAAAGCAGTCTTACAGACTCACAACATGCAATAAATGCAACATAAAATGCAGCATATACAACATGATATGCAAAAATCCACCACAAAAACAGCAAAAAAAGACCCCCAAAAAACAAAAAACCTCGTTCTTTTTGATGTATAAATCTATCCCTGGATACACATTTGTGTAAGTTCAGATATTTCTTCAAAACATCCCTTGTCCAAGGTGCACAGTAAGAAAATGCAGTCCACACAGAGAGAGAGGAGAGAGAGAGAGAGAGAGAGAGAGAGAGAAATGCTGCCTGACAGCCTGAAAGCAATCAGTAATGGCCAACCCACCAAATCACAAGAAGTGCAATGGTGAATGTTGAACATAATTTGTAAGTGTAATGGAACATAGAGATGCATGGTAAAGTGAATCAAGGCTCCCTAAACAGGAGGATCAGCAACATATCAGTCAGGGGATCACCAAAGCCAAGATTCTTTGTTTTGTGGGGACTATACAGTACATGGCTGCACACAATTTATTGGAAATTCATCTTTTTCTATCAGGTTTATTCACAAGCTTTTCAGTGGTAGCCATTTACTAGAGGGGTTGCATTTATTTCACAGCCATACAAATGTCTCATGATCCACCACTTTCACAATTCAAAGTGCTCAAACATAAAATGTAACCATAGAGATTCAGGCTTCAGAGGAAGTCTTTGAAATTCAACAGACAAGCTCCACATAAGTTATCTGCATCCCACTTACTGAATTTAGTTCTAACTCTGCTGGTTAAATAGCAGGATACCCTCACTGTGGGGCACTATGTGAGTTTTTACCTGTACAAAATTAATTACTGCCTTTAGAGTGACACCCTCAAGTGTAGTGCTCCCAAAGAGTTATGTTTATCATCAGAAGGTGCAGTCATTTACAAGCTGTGTTAGCCTCCTACCTTCCTCTGGTACAGTTCTTCTGGTGTGGTTGACCTGAGGCTGACCAGACGGTAGTTCTTAATAACGGTGCGAGGGCGCTTGCGTGGTGGGGCGAACCGTTCCATCTCTGTCACATAATACAGGCCCTGTTTGATGTAGCCAAAGTAACGAGCTTTGGCCGAGGACTCTTCATCTGAGTCAGATTCTCCACCATCGTCTCCCTCCTCATCCTCCCTGGCCCCGCCACTGAGGTTGCTCTCCAGGCGCCCACGCTTCTGGGCTAGCTTCACCTCACACTGGTAAACAAGAAGCCAATACAGAGACAACAAAAATTAAGATGAGGGTAGAAGGACAAGACTTTAAATAACACTGCCAATAAATGGCTTGAAGTGATCATGAAGCCACAGTTGTCTTTTTACATAAAATACATCTGTTTTGTTGGCCCAAATCATAAGACGAGGGCTGTGAAACAGAAGAAGATGCATTTCCAATGACTGAGCCTCAGATTTACAGTCTTTGCCCAGAATGACTTTCTGACTCTGCATATGGACACGTCTGTGCCAGCATTCAGTGATGGATGAAAAATGAAGCACCCAGCACAGTTTACATCTAGCTGTACTTAAGTTGGTAAGAACACTTAATTTAACACCCTTGTGCTAGCTCAGCAGGCTGTCTGAACACAAAACAGCAGCAAGGTCAAGCTGCTCAACAGAAAATCTAAATCCTAGCTGCCCAAAGTGCTTTCTTTCACTTGTCTTTACCTGATCTCTAGGTCTGTGATTGCCTCAGTGTGGAGCCCATTTTTAATCTGGACATTGCAGCAAGTAGTCAAATTCTATAGGAATGCCCCTCTGGATTTTTACTCATTAAAAATGTGAAGCATTAAGCACCTGTATAACAGCTCTGCGTAGCAATCATCATAAACAGAAATGGTGAAAATATTCCACATACACATAGACATACACACAATACAAGTCCCAGCTTCACATGAAAGCCCATGTTCAAGGCATTATCAATACACACACTGCTGTAAGATACAACTACAGATCCCCATCCCCCACTGCGCACTGAGAGAGGGTGATGAAACCTTTCCTCAGAGTTAGCAGCTAAAGAAATTGCTCTCTTTTTATTGTGCTATACACAATCAGATTAAAAAAAATAAAAAATAAAAAAAAGCACAGGACTTAAAAGAGCAGGGTAATGTGATATCAGGGCCTTTGTGTAGGGATGAAGACACGGGAAATCATTTTTTCATCCCAGGCCTTTACCATTATAGACACGCAATTACACATGCTTTCACACAATGACACTAACAAACTGAAAACACCTGCAGGGATATAAGGATGTAGGGCTTTGGACATCTTTTGAGTCAGTAAAAAATGTATTTTTATGGAAACATATCTGCTTTCAGTAGATCTGTGCACATAATCGCTTCACAAAACTGATGTTTAGCAGGCTCACCTTTCATAAAAAAGAAAAAAAAATGTACTCAAACACATTTTCCCCTTTTCTTTAATAATTAAAATGAAATAACTGATGTCCTCATGACAAACATGTGACCCACACAGCCTCTTTCATTTTTCTTGCCCAGACACTGCATGTTGGGATGGGCTTCAGGCCTTTGCCACCCTGAACTCAATAAGCAGTTTAGAAAACCGATAAAATAGATGAAAAACTGTCCTCTATTCTCCAATGTGCCTTTTAAAGCCCTGAAGTCCAAAAGCTATAATCTAAGTACTGCTAAAGGATGCTTTCATGACCCTCACACACCATTGTAAAAACTCTGTTTGCCTAACCACATATGAATAACCCTATCTTTACTTTTTATTTTTTTTACCTCCAGGCTGAGGAAGCCCCCGTCATGTGCAGCGGTGACTCGAGGTGAGGGCTCAAACCATTCACAGGATTTCCCCAGAAGGTTGCGCAATGTCCTGACAGAAGAGATGGTGACAGATCCAGAGCAGCGGGCCAAAATCAGCACGTTGTCACTCCACCAGCTCACATCTACCAGCGGATAGAACTGCTCCTTATCTGCGACAGGTAGACATAAGGGCGCTGTTAAAGATGTGATTGTTACCAGGGGTAAGCTGACCTAAACAGAACAGAAAAGATGGTTCCCCTGCTTATAATAAAAGTTTGCCTGAACATGCGTCGTACAGCTTTTATCACCTGCAGCCCCACTTTCTGGGATCATAAACTCTCCTCCCAGTTAAGGTTTCTGAATTGGTTTCCTCTTCTAAGACATATTCACACATGTGGACATGTGACATCACTTGTCACGCTTGAGATGAAGTATCACACAGATTATTGCTTACAGAAGCTGTCACAGCTGTCATCACTACTGTCCCAAAACTGTCAAAGCTGCACAAACAGAATACACACACACATACAGGCAACTAGACAAGCATTGAAATACACACACACACATACAGCCATGGGCAGCCTTTGCTATCCTTGGCATACACTATATGGTTGTATGTTTAATAACTGTATAATTCAGTGAATAAGACACGTCAAAGATCATTAAATTGTATCCAGGGTGGACTGCTACGTCAGCAACCAACTAGGCTCTCTTTTGCCCTTCAGGCCAAACTACCTTTTATTTTCTTCCTTCTCTCCAGCAATGTCTTCCACTCTGGGTTGATCTCTTCAAATCCTGGCTGCGGGGAGGACCGAAGGATGGAAGAAGGGAGGGAAAGAAGAAGAGAGAGCGACAGGGGAGAAGAAATTAATCTGCTAACCCTGTTTACACTTTTAACACACACACACACACACACACACACACACACACAGAAGCTATGCCAGCAACGAAGCAGAACATACACACACGGTCGCATAAATCCGCGAAGCATTCTGCAAATATAAGTTCTCCATTCGCCATGTCACTTACAGCCTGATGGAAGCAGACACACGCACACAATCTTTCTCACCACACACACTCACACCTTGGCCAGAAAGAGATTACATTAATACAGTCAGTCAAGCATCTAATGTACAAAATATTACCATGACACACAATTGGCAGTGCACACAGGTTTACTCTGCTTAAGCAAAATTACGGATGCTTTCACAAACACACAAACTCGCACACAACCAGCGTAGATGTGTACCTGCTGGTCTTGGCTCCACGTGACCCTCTGTTTAAGGGAGGGGATGTCCCAGAGAGATAGACGACCAGAGAAGTGGATGACAGCCAAAAGGGTGCCGTCGGGGCTCAGACTCATGCGAAACACACCGTCCTGAACAATGCAGACACACACAGCACGTTATTAGAGAGAATATTCACCAGCTTCCACAGTTTAAACTTTTAATTTTCAATCAGGCAGAGGGACAGAGGACAGCGGCTGTACTACCTTTTCGTCTCCTTGTCTGGAAAAGAATCTAAAGCTGGGAATCCTGAAGAAACCTCTTTTCTGACTCTTAACCCAAACAAAATATGTAATATGTTAGACAATGAATAAATATTTTTGCATGTGTGTGCATATTTGCGACTCCTCACCATGCTGACATCATCCTCATAGCTAGTGACCTGCTTGTAGTGTGGTGAGCCAGAAAGAGCCCGCCAGGCTGTGATGCCACAGCAAGAGGCCTTGGATGCACTGTCATCTCCTGATTCACAGCCACCTACAAGCAGCAATCTAAAAACAGGAACACACACACACACACACACACACACACATTTGTGGATACCACCTTCATGACTGTGCCCCAAAAGATCAATCTGGACTGCATACCAAGGACATAAAGTTAAAGTTGTCACACTGAGGTCATCCTTCAGCCTGGGGTAAAGCCAAGGTATCAGTGAAAATTCATACTATATAAGTGCCATTTAGCAAAGCAGGGGATATCAGTACTATTTATCAGATAAAGGTCTGGCTGGGATCAGTGGGTCAGTAGTTAAGACAAGTAACACTAGAGTGTTAGTGGCTCTCTCTTTGCAGTGAGAAGGGCCAGATACAATATTGGTCAGGAACTCACAGAGGGGTATGAATGGAGAACTGCTGTTCAGCTCAACACTGCCCCCTGGTGCAAAGAAATGGCCTATTTTACTGGGCTAAGATCTCAAAGATTAGTTTGCAAATGGACGTATAGGGCAGTGTGCGTCATGACTCCAATATAAGGTGTTCCTTTCTGTATTCTGTGATCTTCTTGTTGCATGAAAACAGATTCAGCCAGACTAACTCTTGTGCCTCTAATGCACATTTTCACATTGCTCACACAAGTCTACGCTTGCATTATGAAATAAATTATGCACTACTTTCATAATTATGTTCAGCTTTTGAAATATTTTTCTTTTTACCCAATTTATCACCTTTTCTCTTCCTTCCCTTCCTTATCTATCCTATTCTCTCTGATGCCGACCCAGTTCCCACACAGGAATTATTAAAGTTTTATCTCATCTATCAATTGGCAAAACACTAGACAGCAGCTGCCAAAATCCATTAAGCTGCCAAACTAAATCTGGTTTGTGCAGAATGGGGACCATTGTGAAAACAGTAAGGTCATGGGTAAGAGCCAGACATAATTAACCGAAACCTTTGAATGCTATGCAGTGAAAAAGGCCAAGGACGTTCTGGACTGCCACAGCAAATTCCTGCAGGTATTACATTAAAGTGATTTGTTCATTTATTCCTGAGCAACCTTTCATAGTACACACACACACATATATATATATATATATATATATATGTATAATAATCTTCTATTTGCTGGATTTCCCAAGCAATTTTTTTTTTTTTTATGGTAAATCTATTTCATACACTTACCATAACCTGTCTGAAAAGCAACTTTTTGTACAGTAAAATAAAGGTTTGGTTAATGCAGTAAACACATCTAGTTCCAACACAGTGATCAATATAATACATATTTAGGAGCATATTTATGATAGCCCTAGATATCAAATGATGAAAGCGTTTGAAATCACTCTGCATCGCATTGTGGGCAATGGGTTTCAACATAAAAATTGATCCACAGGATTTATAAGGATGTCTGTAGATGTTTGAATATAAATATATGGAAAAACACACTCAATGAAACAACTCTAATAGAAGTAGGCTTCAATGGCAGAGGCCACAAGAGGAATAAATTGTCTAAGGGTGCCAAGTAAAGGCTCTGGGCTTTAATTAGGGTACCAATGATATATTAAAAGCTCGGTGCTTTTCATTTTTCAAAATACTCATTATTTCAACTATATTCAACAGGCAGTCTGGGCTGACAGTGTGTTGGTAACATTTAACATACCGGTGGCCAGGGTGGTAAATAGCAGAGGTGATCCCGTGGGAGTAATGGGAAGAAAAACTGAAGGTGTGCTTCTCCTGAAAGTTCTGATTGGTTCCCATGCTGAAACAGAGAGGGCCAGATAGAGAGACAGAGATGATATTAAAATAGCAAGTTGCCTATAATTGAACTCTGTCACACAAACAATCAAAACACCAACATTCATGTGCAAAGTGTTAATGATGCGACAAAGTTGTTTTGAGGAAGATGACAGAGCAATTTCTCTCCCAGCTGCAATTAAAATGAGACATGGCAAAATATATAATCTAATTTAAGTGGGCAATCTAAATTAGATTGGTGCTAGAGGGGATGACGTGTAATTTGTGTTTGGATATCTCGCTGGGGAAATGTTTTCTCACAGTGTACACTGTATGGAGAGGAAAAAGAATAATAACGGTAGGGAGGGAAAGAAAAGGAGAACAAGGGAAATAGCTGAGGGATATGCAAGATTCTAAGAGTTTAGTTTCCTCTAATTATTTAGGCATTTATGCCACAATAAAGCATGTATGTGAACACGCTCACACATGTACACGCAAAAGCACAATTTGCATAAACCTAAACCTAACATCAACCCATGTCTGTATCTTAAAATTTAATGATTTAGTACTTGAAGAGATTTGTTTTTTCTTTTTGTCCCCATAAGGAAGACATGTCCCCAAACTGTGATAGTGAAAACAGATCAGGTCCCCACAATATGAGTAATACTTGAACCACACACACACAGAAGTGCTGGCACAGTGCAAGAGGGTGAGAGAGGTGACTTATTGTCAAAGCTCAGCTATAATTTTGAAATTCTAATTTAAAGTGTTTGAGGGACAATATTGGAATGCAGTCATATGAAGAGGAAGAGTGAGTGTAAGCTCCACACTATAAATGAACCTACAAACACTTTCAGTGGGAATCTGGTGCAAATGTCTCCCACATCTTAATTACCTCCTCCCTTTCTCTCTCTCTCTCTCTCTCTCTCTCTTACACACACACACGATGCTGGATGCTTCGAAAGCATCCAACACCATTTATCTGCCTGTAATAGAAAAATAAATCAGCAAACACTGCTATGCACGCACAACTGAAAGGAAGTCATGAAGTGCAGGGTGTCGTCTGATCAAGATTCAACACGCATTTAAACATTCACACTTTGTCTTGGAGAGCCAGCGTAATAACAATAACAATAAAATGGGAAAACCCTGAAATAATACCATAGCGATAAATGCTAAATTAAATGTTGTTAATCAAATATTCAAAATGCACATTTGAGTAAGGAGTGACATGAAAGGGAAATGGTATTAAAATGTTCAGTGTTCAAGTATGGTTAAGCATGCAACATTAAATCATTCCACAAGAAAAATGTTCAATATATGTTAGAACGTATAGTGCATGTATTTAGATCATGAAGTATTGAAGGAGCTTAGAAAAGGTCTGCTTGTCTAAGTGAGCTGTCAGCCTACAGAATCTCATGAAAGTGGATGGAAATAAACAACAAGCAGACACTTAAAATTGGAAATGCGCCGACATCTCAAATTGAGAGGTGTTACGGATAACTGACAATTATCGGTTTGTTGTGACTGATCCTGATCACAACAATTTGTAATTAGCATTCTGCACACCGTATGGCTCTGTGAAGTGTAAAGCATGGTGGTGCAGTGAAGAAAAGGGCCATTTATGCAGGTTTATAATGTTCTGACTGCTCAATAACAGAGTCGCTTACTGACACAATGCACATATGGTAAATAAGCATTATCATCACTCTGAAACTGTGACCCAGCCTAATGCAAAGCTGCGGCAACACACACACACACACACACACACACACACACACACACACACACAGACAGGAGGAGGGATAGAAAAATGTAGAGGAAAAGATTGCCACTAGGATTCTGTGCTTAAGTAAAGAAAGAAAAGGAGAACAGCTGAGGGATATGCAAGATTCTAGTCCACCACATACTTCACATTACACGACTAATATTCCATTATTGGAACACAATAAAATGATTGTTATGACTTACTGGCCAGTGACACATAGAAAAGAAACACAGGCAGTGAAAGGAATTAAAATGTCAGTGAAAGATCAAGAAATGAGCATGTATGAACCGATAACTGAAATATACTGTAAGTGGTGAGAGCAACTGAACTGTGAAGTGAAGACTAAGAAATTAAATGCCACCTAATGGGTCAAAAATGTCATGTGTAAGAGATGAAAGCAGCTGAAATCTAAGTTAATCTGTAACAACTGAAACCAGTTGAGTTGTTATTTAAGCAGAAAAACTGAAAACAGTTTAGGTGTAAAAAAATGAGAGCTGACCTGTAAGTGGTAAAGGTATCTTTGTTTAATTGAAGTGAAATTTCAGGTGAAATGAAGACAGCAGAGACGCTATATAAGGCAGAGACATGGAACTCAAAGAATTCTGAATTTAAATCTGTAGGAGATATCCATAAAACTACAGATGGTGATAGAAGTATAATTTCCAGGTGAACAAAAAAAGCTTTTTAAAACCCTATTTTGGGGCCAACCTTTTTAAGTGCTTTTTATCAGATTTGTCAGATCTGATTGTTAGTTTGACTGGTTAGCTTCATGTCCCAGTGACCAATGAAATTAAAGTTAAGTATAACGATAACATAAAGATAATAGTTCAAAATAACTGCCCAAATAAGTGTCTAGAGGCATTACCAAGATGGCTGCAGTATTAAAGATGGACGTAGGTTTCGGGTCTGAAAAGTTAAGCTAACGTCAAAGTGGCTTAAACCAATGTTCTTTTTAATGGCCACCAGGGGGCGATAACTGTGGTTGCAAAAAGACTTCCGGTCCTATAGAAGTCTACGGGAAAACGGCTTTCTGTCTTGACCTCTTTAAACACTTTCCTGCTAAGTTTATGGTCTTAGTCCCTCATTTCAGGCCATATTGAATAAAAAAAAATTAACTCTGTTTTGTAAATCTTGCTCATACTATGTTTCAAAATGGAGGATTATCCGTGGTAGGCTTATTGGCTAATGACTTATAATTGACAAGTGGTTAGCCAATGAGTGAGCAGTTTCACAGCCAGACCCTCCCCTCCTGTCACATCCATTTTTTTTTAAAAAAGCAAGATGGCGACAGCGAAAGCACTCATTTCAAGACTTCAAAAACAGGGTTTCAGAAATCCATGGATGACATCATGGTAGCTACGTCTATCTTTTATACTGTTTATGGACAATACTTGCTTCTTGAAGAACTCTGAAGACAGTAAAAATGTTTCTAATGGGTGCAACTGAAACTTCAGTTGAAGTGTAAGTCCTGAAAAAAGCAGCAGTGTCCTATAAACCTTTGAATAATACAGTATATGCATTTAAATAATCAAAGGATAATAGGCAGCCCAGAAAGGTTGTGTGTGTGTGTGTAAGCTATCTATGTGAAAATGTTCATAAACCACTATTTAAAATGTTCTCTGCATAACATCCAGAAAGCCTTTGTTATTAATGATACCCAGGGCTGTTAAGTGAACTGCAGGCAGCATCCTGCTGTTCAAGGCAAGGCACATGCTCGTACTCCGTTTGCCAGCTAGCACCGACCAAAACAGTGATGAGACATACACAAGACTATACTGTACTATTATGTTGCACTATTGTGTGTACTGTATGTCATGTATATTTTACCATGCATACTGTATATTAAGAATAATGACAACAAAGTAGACTCAGACGTGATGAAGTTACAGCAGAGACGTTATATAAGGAGGAGACATAGCACTCAAAGAATCCTAAATGGAAATCTATGGGAGACCACTTAAAGAGGGCGGTGTCCTCCCACTGCCCCCAAAGAGCCTATGAACAGTCGAACGGGAAACAACAACAGTGCAACAGCACTATAGAGGTTCCCAACCATTTCAGAAGTCACAAGGTTATCAAACTGTGCATATGTATAATAGAAGTATAACATGGAGCAAAAAAGATTTTTAAACCTTTGTCCCCAAAACGTTTGAAATGTTTTTTTATTGTGTGCATGTTTGTTTGTTTTTTTGACTGGTGATTCTATACATGCAGTTTTTACGTGCCAGTGACCACTAAAATTCATAGTGGTCAAATGGCTCTCTCTTCGTTCCTTTAAATTGCACTTTTAAGCCGTGATTTACCAAATAAGATGTGGCTAACAAGAAGATGCTTGGGAAACCTAGTTATTATTAGGAATTTCAGCAGAGCATTTTTGTCTCTCACCTGACTAGATAGCTTTTGAGGCTGCCACCATATGTGATAACGAGAAGCTCGGCTGACCACTGAGCACTAGCTGTATACTCCAGGAAGATCAGGCCTGCCACTGCACAACTGAAATCCCCAGGAAAACTCGCCACCTGGATCAAGAGAGCAGGATAACAGAAGAATTAGTGGATGTGCAAAAGTAACTGATGGAGGAAACTCAAAATCACAAAAATATGTAACATTTTTATAATCTGTTTATAATCGTTTGTGCCCCCTATAAATTTTTAAAAACAACAGAAGATATATCACACGAGCACCATTTGTTAATGAATATAAAACAGACAAAAGATTAAGAAAGCAAGTAATGAAACAGGGAATGAAAAATGACAGACAGAGAAGCGAAAGAAGCTGAGGGTGATGAGGGGGGAGCGAAGAAACTTTTTTTTTTTTTTTCCATACACATGCACACTTTCTGTCAAATTGACTTTTTTTTTATCATCTCTTCTAGAAATAGCAGCAAGTCACCACTGTGTGAACTTAACAGTGACAAACAAGGGGAACAGTGCAGCAGAGCGGGGGGGGTACTGATGTAAGTGTGCAAGCACAAAGGAATGAGGATCAGAGACTTTGAAAGATGAGTGCAGCTATGAAGAAGGACAAGTGTCTGCTCTCACCATCTTTGAAAGGGCGGATGGAGAAATTGAAAGGAATGATGGATAGAAACAGAAGAATGATAATATGTAGCACACAGAAAGCATTAAAATGAGGGAGGAATGGCTTATAGACTTGAAAGCACAGGGAGAGATGCTGAGACAGAAATGCAAGAATGAGAGAAATGTGAGAGTAGAGAAATACAGGAGGTTCTGGGAGAGAGAAGCAAGCATGAAAAATTAAAGACAGAAGGTGACGAAGATGGGGAAAAGAGGAATGGTGACACAATGGAGAAGAAGACACAGACAATGAATTAGAAAGCAGACGTGACAGACAAAGAGAGCACCGAGTGTGTCTGACAAGGAGACATTTTCTTCAAAAGGTGACAGACAGCTCAAAGTGCCCAGTAAATGTGTGCTGCACTGAAACAGCAGAGCACAGCCCAACTTATCTCTGGAGGTAAGATTATGGGTCTGAATCCTCCTGAAGCTCTCACTGAACAGCTAGAAATGCCATCAAATCTCCTGTAGCATTCTATCATTTTGTCAGAATAAGAAACTACATTTTCCAAACTCAAAACTGATGCTTTCGTTCACATACCACACCACAAATGCATTCACTGATATAAGACAACATATTGTAACTGAAGCAATCCTCTGTGAAAATACAGGGAACTATGGAGATTGGAGGTGGGAATCACAGAGTAAAGCTGCGTCCACGCTGCAAGCGATTCGCTCGTCGCACATCTCTTTGATGGCCGGTCACCTGTGGACATGCCAGGCTCCGGTTGCCTAGGTAACCCTCAGGTCATATGTCAATCAACGGTATCCTGCGCTTTCATTTGAAGAAGTCGCCTCAATTGCTCGCCTGGAAGTTGAGAAAAGTTTATTTTGGGTCCCACCCATTTCACATTCCCGGCGGATATTTAGCCCGTAGTCCCTTGAAGTTGCCAAATGTCATTCACTTTCTATGGTCTCTGATTGCCATTTCACTTCCACTGTGAATGCCGTTTAACTCTGAATATCATACACATAAGGTGCGTCCACACTGGAAACGATTTGTTCATTGCACATCGCTTTGAAGCTGAGGGCTGGTCGCTAGCACATATTCCATTCATTTCTATGGTCTCTGGTCACCATGTCGCTGTGAATCGTTACTAGTGTGAACGCAGCTTTAGGGTTGTGCCGATGGATCATGATCTCAGGGATCAACATTGATCAGAGTGATCACCACAGGGGGACGATAGGCCGATCGAACTAAGGAGAACCTTTGAGAAGGTGCTGGTTTTCACTTTGCAGTGCCTCATTACTTTTTTGACTACACACAAACATAGTTTGTAACAGGGATGTGATTATTTTCAAAAGGCACTGTTACCGGCGGAATGACGAAGAGTTCGCTGCCCATGAGATCGAAAAGGCGCACGGTGCCAGTGCTGTCAGCATAGGCCAGCAGGGTGCAGTCATAGCTCCACACCACCCTTCGCCATTGGGGATTTGGGTCCTTCGGCACTGTAGCAGAGCACAAAACAGAAATGATGAATGACAAGACATTCAAGGAACCAAGGATTACAAATTAAGTCAGATGAGAAAATTCTACAAATAATCCCTTGTGATCCGACGTGTGCTGATGATGAATACAGATGAGAGGAGTAGGATAAGGTTAATGCGATACATCAACACAATGTGTGTATGGTCTGATCTTAATCGTCTATGAAGGTTAGTCAAACATAACACCTCAGTAATTGTCTATCAAAGACATGCGCACACACTTTAATACCCACTCTTATTGTGAGATGGGGAGAAAGGTAGAGCCAGAGAGAAACAGAGGAGGAGAACAGAGATCATAAATCGAGCTTTTATTGAAGTATAGACTATGTTTTAGCAATCTGCTGGCTCAGCTGTGCTGTGAGTGTAACCATATCGCTGTGATAAAGCACATTCATGCCTGCTGGCATTTTCTCAAGGCTTTGCTGTCATCTTTCCCTCTGATAGAAGAGCCTGGGCAGTCTGACAGGCCTCTAATTCCGAGCTGGTTTTGAATACCTGATCATCACATTAAACAGTATGGGGGAAATGGGCAAAGACTTGTGCAAACATGAGCACAAACCCAGCAGAATAATTATTCAACCATTAAACTAGACACAACTTTTAGCACAGTATTAGATTTTTGCAGTTGGAGAACAGTGTGAAACATAATATGATACCACGGGTGCTGTGTCTAAGCAATAAATTTCTAAAAAGGAAGTTATGTTTTTGTTGATATCACATAACAGCGCTATTGGCGTTTTCCTGTACTGAATTTCTTGGCTGAGGAGTGCTGCTGCAACCCCTGGTGGGCAATACTGCAAACTAATGGAGGCGTTGGATATTGTATGACTAGAATTTTAAATGAAGAACAAAGAGAAGAAGTGGGAGGCGAGACAGACAAAGAGAGAGAGGGAAAATGAAAGAGGGGCAGTGAGAGAGAGAGAGAGAGGAAAACAATGAATCCGACACAGTGAGAGACACAATAGCTCCCTAAATTTGAATGCCTAAGTATCAGAGAGTACCTCAGGAACAAAGTGTGTGATTTAACACACCTTTGAGACTCTCAGCTTAGGAGCAGACACAAACATGTAGCTGCTATGAAAGCCATAGGTACTAAGTGTCTCCTGTCCTTTCCTCTGTTCTCTTCTTGTATTTCGGTTCTTGTTTTTTTTTTTTTTTGGCTTCATATTTCAATCTTTTTTCATTTCACTCACACTGCCTCCCTTGCCATCTCCTTTCCCATTATGAGCTGTATACAGTATGCTGTTCTGCAGCAGAGAGGGCTCCATTTCCACATAGATGGCTTTTTTGGGGAGCTACAAAATTGGATGCTACTGTCTCTCCCCCCCACACACTTTTTTTCCCCTTTTCTTCTAGTGATAGCAGATGCTGAAGTTGGGGAGAATTACATCCAATGACCCAATAGAAGCATTCCATCTAAAGCTTTGCAGATGCATTTATCAGAGCTCAACAGTTATGAATTATGTACAGAGGTGACGGACACTGTAACAGAAGCAGAAAGGGAGCAGGAGGAGAGGATGGGGACTGGAGTGGCAGAGAGTGATACACAGGTGTGGATACATTGAACATGAACACAAGCGCCCGCAGAAGAAAAACAAGACGGTAAAGCACACACCACACACACTTATTCATTAAAAGCAAACGCCATTAAAGGCAGGATCACAGCGAAATCCATTAGGACAAATCTCCGTGAAATGAAATGAAGTAAAAGAAAAATGAAAAAAGAGCAATGAAATGGAATGACAAAGAGTACGGAGGCTGGGGTTTACACAGGCCCAAGGGCTACTGTTATCCACACTATGAACCATTAGAGCAACAGCCCACAATGACAACTAGCCAAAGCAGAACAAATATAGGCACAATAGAGCCTAAGAAGAGGTGGCAGAGACCACAAAAATAAATGTAAAACAAATGAAAAACAAGAAGGAAGAAGCAGTAAAAAAAAAAATGAAACATATTGATAAAAGTTTAATTCTACTTTGGATTTTTTAAATTGAGTGGGTTTTTTGGGGGTTTTTTTGCCCATTTGGGGCAGTGTAAACATGTGCGCAAATGTCTGTGAAAGAATATGTGCACAGAATTGGAATTCTTAAAGGGCACGCATTGGGTTTTGCTTGTTGTTTTTTTAACACTGGCCACTTTGTTAGGTACACCTGTTCAATGGCTTGGTAACTCAAATATCTAATCAGGCAATCACATGGCAGCAACTCAATGCATTCAAGTTCAAACCAAGCATCAGAATGAGGAAGAAAGGTGATTTAAGTTGTTGGCGCCAGACGGACTGGTGAGTATTTCAGAAACTACATATCTACTGGAATTTTCCCACAAAACCATCTCTAGGGTTCACAGAGAATGGTCTGAAAAAGAAAAAACATCCAGTGAGCAGCAGTTCTTTGAGTGAAAATGCCTTGTTGATGATAGTGGTCAGAGCAGAACAGCCAGAGTGCTTCGAGTTGACAGGAATGCAACAGTATTTAAAATGACTAGTCGTTACAGCAAAGGTATGTAGAAGAACATCCCTGAACGCACAACACATCAGACCTTGAAGTAGATGGGCTACAGCAGCAGAAGACCACACCGGTGTCATTGTCATGATGCTGTCATGTCAATATGGACCAAAATCTCTGAGGAATGTTTCCAGCACCTTGTTGAATCTATGCCATGAAGAATTAAGGCAGTTCTGATGGCAAAAGGGGGTCCGACCCAGTACTAGCAAGCTGTACCCAACAAAGTGGCATAGTGTCATAGTGAGTGTATATACACATGTGACAAATGCCTTCCCCATTTGTAATATATATATATATATAAATATTACATACATAACAGGTGACAAAGGGAGTCCAGAGCCAACAGTAATGTCAACATAGTGCAGACATCAAGGTGATCATCCTTGATGCTGTTCACAGTCTCAGACACACATTCCAGTTTGCTACAGAGGTTGATATTTCCCTTTGAAACACACTCAGAGCAGACATGTGCAAACACAGGCATGCACACACAAATACATGCTAGCATGCAATAAATATTATGCATAACATAATTTTAAATTTATATACAATGAATTTAAAACTACAGCTTAAGAGTCAGAGTCAAATGCTGAGTGGACTTTTGATAGCTGCAACCACTGAAATGAAAAGATGAGCGACATGGCAACTCTTTGTTTCCCCACTCTCATTCACAGCAGACTCATTACAGCAGTTTAATCTGCAATGATCTGCAGATACTTATGAATCACCACAGTTCAACATTATCACTGACACAGTACTCTGATTTATGCATCTATAAAATATGACACTACACTGAAGGATTGTGTGGGACTGTTTGTAGAAACTAGTCCCCAAACTAAGGACTGCTTCTAATTTCTTCTAATTATTCAGAGCATATAAATCAACTTTTACACTCATACTGTTATTAGTTAACAAATCTGAAGACTTAATGCATGGCAGTGCAACATAATTTATTGCTGTTAACATCAATTTGATTTTATGAGGTTTTGCATACACATGCTAAGGTTCTAAATAATAATATTAAAAATAGTTATATTTATACTTTAATAATAATTTCAGCTAAACTGGCCAGCCTTAATTCCATTTCACACCAGTTGCATTCTATGAGCGTAGCGCCTGCTGTCAGAGGCATATTAGTATCAGCAAAAGTAGACGTCACAGTAGCTGTGTCACATTTATTCCAATATATTGTTTATTGAGTATGCTAAAATACTGTGGTTAGATTTTTTTAGTATGTCCAAGAACTTAATATGAAACCAATAGTACGTTCAGGGTCACTGTGGGGCTTGGAGCGTATCCCAGCTGTCATGGGCGAAAGGCCGGGTAACCCTGGACAGGTTGCCAGTCTATCACAAGACTTGTGATGTGCATACCATTTCTAATATACAATTAGGTCCATAAGTATTTGGACACTGACAGTTTGTATAATTTTCTTCTGTACACCACCACAGTGGATTTTAATTCAGTGCAGACTTTGAGTTTTAATTAAAGGAGTTTAACAAAAGTACTGCATTAACTGTTTAGGAATTACAGACATTTTTATACACAGTCCCCCATTTTGAGAGGCTCAAAAGTAATTATCAGATATCTGACTGACGAGCATGGCCAAGTGTGGCCTGTTCCCTTGTTATCCCGCGACAAATTAAGCAAATAAAAGATCTTGAGTTGATTCCAGATCTTTTATACTCTCTGCTCAGATTCAGCCAAATGCTTTCCTTGCTTGTATTTCGTAGCTGTTCACTGGAACTTTTGATATGAGGTCCAAAGAGACATTGATGTAAATGAAGGAGGCCATCATTAGGCTCAAAAAACAACATAAACCTACATTCTTAAAAAACAACATATTCTTTAAACACCACGGAAGAAAACTAAAGTGAATGTTTGCCAGATTCTTTCCTTTCTTAAGAAAAACACATTCACAATATCTAGCCAAGTCAAGAACACTCTCTTGACTCTTGAGGAGGTACGTGTAACATTGTCAAAGTCTACAATCAAGAGATGCCTTCATGAATGGAAATGGAGAGGATTTACAACAAGGTGCAATCCACTGGTTAGAATCAATAAGAAGGCCAGATTAGACTATGCTAGAAAACATCTAAAAGAGCCTGCACGGTTCTGGAAAACGGTCTTTGGACAAATGAAACCAAGATTAACTTACCAGAATGATGGAAAGCCAAGGTATGGAAAAGGAGAGAAAAAGCTCATGATCTGAAGCATACCACATTATCTTTCAAACATGGAGGAGGCAATGTTATGGCTGCCAGTGGAACCAGGTCACTAGTGTTTATTGAAAATGTGACTGCTGATATTAGTAGCAGGAAGAATTCTGAAGGGCTATGCTCTCGGCTCAGATTCAACCAAATGCTGCAAAACTGATCAGACAGCACTTCACAGTGCAAAGCATATTGCAAAAGCAACCCAAGACTTTCTCAAGGCAAAGAAATAGAATATTCTATGGCCAAGTCAGTCACCTGATCTGAACCCAATAGAGCAGCTTTTCAGTTATTAAATACAAAACTGAATGCAGAGAGACCCACAAACAAGCAGCAAGTGAAACCTGCATTCCTGTGATGTCCATGGGTTCTAGATTTCAGGCAGTCATTAAGGCAGTGAGATTGTAATCTTTTCTGCTCTATTCGCGCACACACACACACACACACACACACACACACACACACACACACACAGTCAGAGCTGTTCAGTGTATGGTATACAGACACACATACACCAGAACTCTCTTAAATAAACTTAAAATGACTGACATATCACATAAATGAGTACAAGCACACACACAGTGTACTATGCAACAGTAATTACCACATATATAAAGCGAAAGGGGTGTTTAGTGAAGTGAGTTATGGTGATTTAGCTGTCATTTACCATGAACTACAGAATGTGACTGATAGTACATGAGTACAAGGTCTTACCCTGGCACTTTCCAATGAGTGAGCCAAAGTCATCCCTCACAGACCTGAGGAGGAAACATGCACACACAGTAAGCCATTGATACACTTTCTCCTCATATGAACTGGTATAAGTTGGGTTATAACAGCCACTGATGGCCTGCCAACTAAAGTAGCTCAATAGATCAAGCAGACAAGTGGGGGTAGGCAGTGTTTAGACAGACTCTTAACGTAGCTCAGGGGATAAGACCTTGGGCTGACTTAACACCCACTCACACAACTCAATTAATGCCATGAAGCAAAGCTATAAAACACAGTGATTAAACAACAATAGTGTGAATAAAGGACAAAAGAGTGACCCACATTATCAAGTGGAGGCAAAAGTGGAGAGACCTGATTGCTCTTGATTGTAAGAGGTCAACTAGAACTCAAATTCGAGCATACCGAGTAACAGAAACATTCAGCTTTCACATATTGTTATGAAAATGCCTTCCAATTACACAAAGGGTCACGTGGAGCAAAAGCTTTACAATGAATGGCATTGTGCCGTTAGCCTCCAAAGAGTCATACTAGTATATCTTATTCACGGCTATTGATTTTCATTTTTAAATTTTGCTCATTTTAAAGCACTACATTATGTCAGTGGAGCACATTGCTGATTTAGTGCATTTTTTTCTGTGTACAGGGAAATTGGATTTGTGTCAGGAAATAATTACAACCACTGAAAAAGAACACACACATATCCATACGCATGTATGTTTTGACTGCTTTTATTATACACTCACAACTGAAAAACGGAGCACCAGCTCTTTTTTTTCCCCAAATAGGTGCTACAAAACAATATGCTAAACTGATTCAAATGTCTTCCTGTGATTGATTATACTGTTACTGACTGTATTGATGCTCGAAACACTGTTTTCAATTTTTTTAAATGCAAGCTGACATTGGACTTCTTTTTTTTTAAAAAGGGAGATGTGATAAATCACCCCATTAATTAAAAGACTATCATTCACACACACTCACTCACTCACACACACACACACACAGGGTGCCTCAAACAGAGAGACAGAGTTCAGTAATTACCTAATTTCCACATACTGATCTTGAACCACTGCCAACAGTTTGCCATTGCTGTGGAGTAAAACCAGAGAATGGGTCAGGGATGAATGAATCAAAGAGAGGAAAAGATGAGAGGAGCAAAGATAAAAAAGTAAACAGATGTTATTGTCTATAATATCAATCAATATGAGACGAAGACCTTCAAGAGTGAAAAGAGTGCGTGTGAGATTGTGTGTCGCAGAGCAAGTGGGGTTAGAAATGATAAAGACAAGAATAAAAGTCCAGGTTGGACTGCTGAAAGAGAGGAGAAACGGTATTAGGTAGGAGCATTACACAAAGTAAAAGAGTTTCAGAGGAAATGAAATGAGAGAGAAAAGATATAAGGGCAGACAGAAATCCACCACATCAAACTAATGGACGTCTGCAGCATCATTTGACCACGCATCACGCTGTCTTAGATGGTGGAATCGATAGTCAATTAAAAACTGCCTTTCTACTTGGTTTGTCTGTTTTAATGAGTACAATTAAATGATTGGCTGAGGGGAGACGCAAAGGGAGAGAGAGAAAGGCTTAGTGCGTGTCAGCAACAAAGTAGCCCACATTCAGGTATTGATTACAGACTGAGAGTGTGTCTGTGAGTGAGTGTGTGTTTTTGTTGCACCTTGCAAGCACCAGCTGCCAGTTGATCTGCTTGTTTGCCAGACGGACAAGACCAGGAGGCAGAGACGAGCTGGAGGGGCTGAGACACACAGGGTCAAACAAGCAAGAAGATGAAAACAAATTAAAACAGGTTAACCGCTAGTCATTTGAAAAGTACTATACTTAAAAATATCAGTACTTAAAAATTATATTACACACAAGTGGTTTTATATAACTTAAATCAAATATTAGATGTAAATTATATTATCTAATTAAAATTTTAAAATTCCATTCAGTTAAATAAATTGTCAGTTCATGTTTTGCAAACAGGGCCTGCACAGGGTCTTTGACAGATTTATTTCTTTTCTGTATTTATTTAGTATTTAATGGTGGTTGAATCACAGTAATCCTTTTGAGATAAAATGTACAGTACTGTGCAAATGTCTTGAGCTACTCCTCATTTCTAAACATTTACTAGGAAAATGGGAAATAGGTGCAGCGATTTATTGAAACATGTGCAAACAAACATTAAAGAAAAATAAACTTTTCTTTAATGCAAAATATTATTTTCATAATAAAAGAAATTACGAAACTTTACAATTTCCCCCAAACTGCATTAGGTTACAGGATCTTCTCTCACTGGAACAACTGAAAAAAAAGTGCTCTGCTTCTAGAAAGAGGTACAAATAATTAACTGAAAATGAGATGCTGTACACCCACCGTTACCTGACATATTTCACCTTAGCAAACAAAACCAGGTGCAACAGATTTATATAACAGGAGATCAACCTGTTTCTCTTTTTCACTCATCTCTATAGTTTTCCTTGTAGCTGCTTTGATCCTTTGCTCATACTGAGGCTGCTAGCTTGTGGCTGGCTCTGAGATCTGGATAGCTTTAGCTTTAGCCACTTTGCCTGTTTAGCTTCTTTCAAATATCCACATTCAGCTGGGTGAATGTGATTTAAGTATCTGAGTAAGTTTGGTGTTACAAATGTTTTCATGGTGGTCCCCCCACGGTTTACTGTGATGAACTTTGTGTTTGAGCTTCCATGCTAACAGTACAATTTAAAATTGGTTCTTTGCTAAGTTGTCTGTTATGTGTGGACACAACACTGCTTCACTTTTGAACACAGCTGATCGTAATATTAGCCACAACATGCACCTTGTCTACAGTCGCTGGACACAAATATAATGTGTAAATGTGTTTTGAGCTTAACAAAATCTTTTCTCACCCTTTCAACAAATGCAGATAGCACAGCATGTAGACGACAGCTTGACTCTATCAAATTCAATTGCTGATACTTTCTCATCCACAAAAAGAGAAGGAGAACTGGGACATAAACATGGCTGGAGGAGTTCTTAAATATTTAAGAAGGTTATTGACAGTGCCAGCTAACCACCTGCTGAGAGGATAAGCAGGCCTCGGTGCTAGAGAATGGCAGAACACATTGCGGTCGAGGCGTGAAGCAGTGTATTAAACAACATGCGGACTGACTATACTATACGAGTGACTTATAACGGTTGTGGTGAATTACATGTAAACCTGGCTGTCATCCAAGTTAGCGATATGCTGTATAAATATATATTCAAGACACAGAACTCAAAGCAAAAACTGAGCACTGACTGCCCTTGTGTAATACAATACTTAAGATAGTATAGCACATAGACGTGGGCAACATTTTTTTACAGAGGGCCAAACTGACTAAGGTAAAGTATGCGAAGGTCCACACTTTGAACAACTGAAATGAAACATGATGCACATAGTGCCAAATTCTGCTAACCTCAGTGAATTTTAATAGCCATAACAGATAAGAAAGGGTTCTTGTCTCAAAAACAAAGAACTTTCTGTTAGAAAATGTTGACTTTTTTATGCCAATATAATGTAATTAAAGGCTGTATCGACTTTTAGCTTTCTTATATATTTATGATTAGAGTAAAGGTGTTATATTTCATCATAAAAAGTGTTTTGCACACTTGAGTGGCCCACCCCCTGTTGAAATCAAGTTAAACAGCAGTACAGAGTTATGCAGCCATTCACCTCAAGACTTCATTAACATAATGCTGCTATAATAGTGTTTATTTTTCCTTTCAGGGCATCAGGGGCCAGATTGAGGTGGTCCGTGTGTGGTTTCTGGCCCTCAGAACATATTTTGCCATAACACTATGATATACTCTCTATGTTAAGTTATAAATGTCTGTATTTGTGTGTTTTATCAATTGCAGCTTATTTTAGCACACGGACAACAGAACAGTTTAAAGGATTTGTAATAATTAGTAATATAGCTTATTTTGCCCCACAACAAAACTAAAAGCATGTACTTTTTTTAATCTGCATTGCAACGTTACATCTGTTCATTTACAATGTCACAAAGAAAAAAAGGCTGAATCTGTTCCTTTTATAGTTCAGTGACAGTGTTAGTGCTGCTGCTATCATATTACATTTAAAGTGATGCAGAACTTCATTTAAAAAGTAGCATTCAAGCATGTTCATTTTTAGTTCATTTAATGCAAAAAGTATTTTACCAAGACGGGAAAAAAAAATCTAAATAAAGTTCTAGTGACGATGTACATCACATTCTTAAAAGTCTTAAAAGCCTGACACAAGATTTCCATCACCAAAGCCAGAGAAATACAGTCAGATTACTTCATCCAGAAGGTACAAGATATAAATATGCAACAACAGAAAGTCATAACTGTGCTTATTATCAAACATGTAATGTGCATCTGTAAAAATCATACTAATATTAAGCACAGCTTTATATAGCGTGTCCGTTGTTTATACTGGTGAAATAACAGCAAGTCATGTGTAAGCTGAGACAGACAGCAATCCTATTTAACATCATAATGACCAACCTACCTGTACCACAAATAGTGAAGGATCAAGCGGAAAGGACCTGTAAGAAATTTACAGTGATTTAAAGTTAGTAATTAATAAATGTGTGATCATGTCACATTTTATTGGTTTCTTTTGTTATTGTTGTTGTTTTTTGTCTTTTTTTTCTTGTTGTTGATTTTACTTGGTATTACTATTTGCGCAAACACATGAGCAATCACGGTCTGAAAAAGAAATAAATAATTGCTAAGATTGGTAAAAATGTGTTATGAACCTAAAAACTTACAGGTAGGTTATATGCTTCTAATTTAAGCTCATGGTCTTAAAGTGCAGACTCAGCTTTATTTTCAGAGTATTCACATCCAAATTGGAGCAAGGGTTTTCTTTAATGTGTCGCCCCTTACTTTTCAAGGGACCAAAGGTAAATAGATATTACTCAAATAGAAGAGAGATGTTAGAAATGATGACTTATCTGTAAAATATTAATATATGTTTTATTAAACAGGCTTTCCTTAATAACACAGTTTTAGGTTGGAGTTTTAGACTTTTTCATATCATCATGTATTCTATTCTGTCTACTCAGCAATGACTACACATGTAGAAATGTGACTGTTTATTTGATGTTAAGTGAGTATTTGGAACAATTTAGAGTTTCAGATTAGACTAGTTTGCTTTTTTTGAGCTATGTGTGGAAACCCAAGCTTCGTGGGAAAAACCACACAGAAACACTCAGCTGCACAGATGAAGGTGGCAGCTGAGGTGTTTCTGTGAAGCTTCAGTGCTAATCTGCCTCTTGACCAGGATCCAGACAAAAATAGTCCAACTACAGTGATTTAGCACAGAATAGGGCCAATGTTTCTGGAAGCTTCTACAGTAAAATTTGACTAAAACTACTGTTCCCTATAACATACACAGACTCTGGTATCATGATAGTCATGCTGACATAATTTTGACAAAGGAATCTATACTATACTATATGATACAGTACATGTGTCATGGATTTCAATATCTCAGTAAAAAGATATCTATAAGGATGTATTCTTTCTTCTCTGCAAATAATATTGAAAATACGGCAGCACAGAGAGAATAAACTACATTAACCTGTACCTGGAATTCCTGCACAGAAATTCTCTTCAGGCAGTTCCAATAGTTGCTATTCTTGTGAGTTTTCATTGTGGAATAAATTTTAACCACCTTTGAAGACACTATGAACCCCACACTGTACTCTGGTGGCATAAATGGTGGAATATCACCCAAAACACTTGGTTGCTAAGCTTATTGCTGAATTTAGGAATGACCACAAACAATTTGAACATGTAATTGCTACGGGCAGATGCTGTATATATACTGTATATGCAGTATTTTTTGATTAGGGGAAGTTCCCCCTTTGACATGCATATTACACACACTTGGGCAACAAAAATCAGAACTTACCCGTCACAGCTTTTGCAATTAGAGAGGTGTTGTGCTCCTTGTTGCCTCGCAACTGTAATGGTAAAATAGTAGCAGGTGAACTTCGCGTATCATATACTGACACTGAATTTCGCATTAAAGTAAAATGGGGTGATTTCATCCTGAAGCTTTAGTAAAACCTTGCGGTAATGTGGCCATTTGTCTGACAGAGCAGTTTCTGAGGCTAGCCAATTAGAAACAAATGTGTTCTTATAAAAAACTGCAGGGAAGGAAATACATAAAGGATAGTGGTGCTAAATGAGCACTCACTTTTCTGCTATATGATGTGAGAGAGGAAGGTGAAACTTTTGTTATCAAGACAACCAGCTGCGGCTTATCCTATATTTGTACTACGTGGCTCTGCGCGGCTGACCCCACGAAACTGAAGGCAGCTGACTTTCGCGGTCCATTTTTACATGCAGCTGTTCAACAAAAGAGCTACACCATGACTAAAAAAAACGCAAACGTGAAAGCCACTAACCTGGGTGTCCGTCTCTGGTGGCCATTCAGTAATAACAAGTAAATCATATAAAATGTTCTCTTCTTCGCCTTCAATTAGGCTCTCTTCAGCCATGTTTGCAGCTGTCAGATATCTACGGCGACAAACAGGGACAAAATATACAGAGGCGCGTTTGAAACAGAAGCTGACCTGTTCCTAACCCTCTACGAAAGCAGTTTTGTGGTTTGACTTAGCTTCTTATTATGCATGTAAATACTTGCTTTTGTAGCTCGGCCTACAAAGAGCCTGCTTCCTAAAACGCCCACTTTATTTTTAGGGACTTGTTCTTTATCCGGAACCAATATTACTTGGCTGTTGGGGACCCTTTACTAGTCGACACATCCGCTTGCGTTGCATTTGTAGTCGCAGCAGCAATGGCAGCGTTTTCTGGTATGCTTTTTACATTAATTCACAATTTTGACGCCGCAGTTTCAGGTTACTTCAATCCCAACTGGCTTTTTAAAGCTACAAAAGCGCACTCTATCATTTAATCTGTTTTTTTTATCTAACAGAAATGGGGGTTATGCCTGAAATTGCGCAGGCTGTAGAGGAGATGGACTGGCTGTGAGTTCAGCTGTAAATGTGCTAAATCATGCATGGTGTTGTATCCTTACATTTTTAGCATTTGATATCGAACTGACTAAATGTAATCATTGGATTTCAGGCTACCTACAGACATCCAGGCAGAGTCCATCCCCCTCATTCTTGGTGGAGGAGATGTACTCATGGTAAGGTTGACTCTTTTCAGATATTTGGCTCAGATATTTGCACGCTGCTGCGAGTCTGACATCTGACTTTTTTGTCGTTTAAGGCTGCTGAAACTGGCAGTGGCAAAACAGGAGTAAGTACTTGAGAGCCACACCTTGAAAAATGCTTGTTTTTAATGTCTACACTGTGTACATTTACATTTGTTCTAAACAGCAGGTGTAGCCAAGTCATGACAGTTTCCCCTTGTCGTCCTCAGGCCTTCAGTATCCCAGTGATCCAGATTGTGTATGAGACCCTGAAGGATCAGCAGGAGGGCAAAAAGGGCAGAGCCTCTATCAAAACTGGAGGGGCTAGTGAGAATATTTAATGAGTTATTTGGTTTCAGTCTATATGATATATCTTGCCATATGATGCCATCTTAAATGTGTGTATAAAAATTAAGACTTTTTATGTTTACGAAACCACATGAAGTGCTCTGCAGACATGTGAACTGCTTGTTTTTTTGGTTTTGTCTCAGTTTTCAACAGCTGGCAGATGAATCCTTATGATCGCAGTCCAGCCTTCGGTAAGAAAAGAAAACTAACCGTGCAGTGCTTCAGTCTAACTGTTTTATGACTGCAACTGTCATATTCCAGCTTTGTTCTTCACAGCATCTGCTCATTGTCCCATATTGTTTGTTTCTGCTTAGCAATCGGGCCTGATGGACTGTGCTGCCAGAGCAGGGAGTTTAAAGAGTGGCATGGCTGTCGCTCCACTAAAGGTGTCACCAAAGGTGTGTAATGTGCTACACAAGTGCTTCTGAAGCAACTGAGATTTGGATTAGTGCACCAAATAGTCATTTGTTGTGTCGAAAAACATTAAAGTATAATTTATTATTACTTGTTTTGTACATTTGTTTTTGTGTTTAGGGAAGTACTACTATGAGGTGACCTGCCATGACCAGGGTCTGTGTCGGGTGGGCTGGTCTACCAGTCAGGCAGCTCTGGACTTGGGTATTCTTTTCAAGTCTTCACAATCTTAATGATGCAGAAAATGCAGCACTTTAAACAAATTGTTTCAACAGAGCTGTACTGTAATTTAACACCAGACTCTTTGTTTTCCTTTCTAGGAACTGATAAGTATGGGTTTGGTTTTGGTGGGACTGGGAAGAAATCCAACAACAAGCAGTTTGACAGCTATGGAGAGGTAACAGATGATGAAAGATGATGTTATTTACCAGTTTTTAAATGATTTTGAGGATAGTTTTCAAAGTGGGTTCTCTTTGCTATCTTTCCTTTTTGCAGGAGTTTACCATGCACGATACTATTGGATGCTACGTGGATCTAGAAAATAGCCAAATTTCATTCTCTAAAAATGGTGTAGTCTCTGTTTTTATTGTCATAAATCAATGAAACATCCAGACTTGTTAGAAGTAGAGAAGTCACTCAAATTCCTTGGTCTTCTGTCTCCAGGTAACGACCTGGGTTTGGCTTTTGAGATCCCTCAAAATCTGAAGAATCAAGCTTTCTTTGCCTCCTGTGTGCTCAAGGTATCAACTGGTAACACAACATGTTGAGAACAAGCAGAGAACAACAAACAGACGCCTGATCAGATCTTTTCTGTCTGACAGAATGCAGAGCTGAAGTTCAACTTTGGAGGAGAAGACTTTAAACATCCCCCTAAGACTGGGTTTATTGCCCTGGACAAGGCACCAGAGGGTCACGCAGTCAAATCTTCTCAGACAGGTGTGTGTCTACAGCCTTATATCAGGTGCTTCAGAACTGATGAAAACATACAGAAAATTTAAAATATAATGTTGAGATAAAACTCGGCCATTCATTTATTCCTTTCATAATACGTAGATACCTTGTTTTGCTCGCTATTGTTAAAACAAGGTACAATAGCTACGTTTTTGTCATCGTTCACACATCTTCTCTGTGATTGTCCAGGCAGTGCCAAAGTGAGTCAAGTGAAAGCATCATCAAATGCACCGAAAGCCCTGATCATCGAGCCATCTAAAGAACTGGCTGAACAAACCCTCAACAATGTCACGCAGTTTAAGAAATATGTGGATAATCCCAAACTCAGGTATGACTCCACGGAGATGGTATTGACACTGATTGACACAGATGGAATAAAGACATGATTTGTGCAAAAAAAAAAATGCATGTATAGGAACAGGGACACTGAGCTACATCAAAATTATCCTGGCATTGTTTAAAAACATAATTTCCCTGCGTTTCCCAGGGTATTTGTTATTCCTGTTTTCACACCAGCAGATGGAGCCATGCTATTTTGGTAATTTGTCAATCTGTCACTGCAGGGAACTGCTGGTGATTGGCGGTGTGGCTGCCAAAGAGCAGCTGTCTGCTCTGGAACAAGGGGTATGTGACGTATACAGTTACTAAACAAACATGTAATTAGATTTCTTCACTGTAAAATGCATTGTTGAAAGATTTTTTTTTTTTTTTTTTTTTTTTTTGATTTCGCTTT
>VUQI01015036.1:12283-22931 GCA_015106735.1 Paratilapia polleni
GGGGGAAAAAAAAAAAAAAAAAAAAAAAAAAAAATAGCACAAAATGAAAAGTCAAATCTGTGCAGCACTCATAGGTTAGTGAAAGGCAAAGACAAAGAATGCAACCACAGCTGGAGACAGTGTATGCATTCCGCAACAGGATACAAGTATCTAGTAAACATTTATGCCTTAACATAGTCATATTTAGACTTTCCAGTAATCCCCTAATCAAAGTGATTGTCATCTTATGCAATTTTAAATAAAATAAAGGAATGTTAAAATTCAAGTAGCTTGATTTTGAAAATAAAATAGCATTCTTCACATTATGGTCTTGCTGACTGTGTTAAAAGCATATTTGATAGTATTTGGTCACACTGAAGATTTTGGGAATGTAAATATTTGGTGGGAAAACTGTAGATCTAAATAAAGGTGAGTTGGTGAGATTGCTGTATGGTCATGATATACATTCAGTAGCCGCAGACCCCTATCATCTAAATTTGTAATATGAATTACAAGAACTGCTAAATGCAGATTCTGGGGGCATGTATGGGAGACTCTGCATGGCAATAGAAGTCTGTGTAGTACATCCCAGTTCATTTAAGAGAGAGTGGGCCTTCTCACTGTCTCATGGGAGAGAGGACATAGGAGGGGAGGAAAAAGGGTAGAGACTAGGCCACATTCTTTCCAGAGGAAGGAGATTTTCATGAAGCCTGGGTCAAAAGTCTTCCATGTGACTGCATTTCAGTCCATGAGAAATCTGTTCTTCACATGCCTCTCCTTGCCTTTGCTACACTGCTATCCCAAAATCTTGTAATCAAGTACTCAGGACATTGGTATGAGAGGCCACTCCTGCATGCCTAAAAAAAATGAAACCTACAGTCATGTGGGAAAGAAAGTACACACTCTTTCAATTTTGAGTTTTTACATATCAGGACCATCATGTCATTATGTAACAAAAACTAAATCCAAATGCAGAAGCAGTGTGCAAAAAACGAAATACAGCCTTACTGTTTCAATAGGAATTCAGAGGGTAAGCAGCAGCCAGAAATGCATTTGATTAATTGAGCATCTGCAAGTGTTACCATCTCTATAAAAGCAGCTTTGGCAGTTTGCTGGTCTGGAGCATTCAGGTGTGTTTTAACACAATGCCCACAAGGAAAGACATCAGCAGTGATCACAGAGAAGCAGTTGTTGCTGCCCCTCAATCTAGGGTTATAAGGCCATTTCCAAACAATTTGAAGTCTATCATTCTACAGTGAGAAAGCTTATTCATAAGTGGAAAACATTAAAGACAGTTGGCAATCTTCCCAGGAGTGGTAACCAAAGCAAATTCACCGGTCAGACCGTGTAATCCTCAGAGAAACTGCAAAAAACCAAAGAGCTACATCTCAGACTCTACAGGCCTCAGTTAGCATGTTAAATGTTAAAGTTAATGACACTACAGTTAGAAAAAGAGTGAATAAGTATGGCTTGTTTGGAAGGGTTGCCAGGACAAAGCCTCTTCTCTCTGAAAAGAATATGGCAGCACGGCTTAGGTTTGCAAAGTTGCATCTGTACAAACCACAAGACTTCTGGAACAATGTCGTTTGGAAAGATGAGACCAAACTGGAGATGTTTGTCTTGCAGCCACAGGACCTGGGCACCTTGCAGTCAATGCATTAACCAGGAACTTGTCTGTATGCCAAAGTATTCTAGAGTCAAATGTGAGACCATCTGTCCGACAGCTAAAGCTTGGCTGAAAATTGGCCCACCAGTAAATCTGTAACAAAAAAGTTTAAAAAATAATGAAGATGTTGCAGTAACCCAGTCAAAGTCCAGACCTCAACCTGCCTGACATGCTGTGGTGGGAATGCCACAACAAACTGAAGCAACCTTGTAAAAAGAGTGTGCCAAAATTCCTCTGATTATTCCAAGTTCTTGCTGCTAAAGATGGTTCTACAAGCTACTGAATGGGTGTAATCAGTTGTTCAAACAATCCATCTGCATTTTGGCTTAGTTTTTGTGAAATAAATAATGTGTAATATGTCGTGCTGTTCTTTATCTGAGGTTGTAGTTTTAAATAACTTTAGAAACTGGAAAGGACCAGATATTTTTTTTTTATTATCTCTTGATACATAAAACCTTAGAA
Source organism: Paratilapia polleni (assembly GCA_015106735.1). Classification (NCBI taxonomy): domain Eukaryota; kingdom Metazoa; phylum Chordata; class Actinopteri; order Cichliformes; family Cichlidae; genus Paratilapia; species Paratilapia polleni. Next base: position 14,391 of record VUQI01015036.1, read on the forward strand.
CTGAAAGAGGGTGTACTTTCTTTATCATGACTATAAATGAAAAATAATTTGCTTTGCCAATTTGACAGAATTACTAACCAGTGCAGGGAAGACTTAATGTCACTGAGGCGTACAAAGTGAAGCTGCTACTTTTCACTTTTCATCAAGGCAGTTAATCTGTACCAGTAAACAAATCCCTTTCACTGTTCCATAATCATATGAAGTCCCAAACTTTTTAACAGCCTACGCCTCAGGCCATGGTAAATGGGTAAGACCCATGATTTTAGCAACACACTGATGAGTCCCCATAGAATGGGAGAGGCAGTCTAGACAGTGATCTCAGTCAAGCTATGCTTTAAAGGACACAGTTTGCAGACTGAGCTGCTTCTTGAGGCACACTGGGAAAGATAAGCAGCTTGATTTGCACTGTGATTCCTGTCATACCAGAGGCTTTCAGTTCAATAAACAAAAGTTCTGGACCTGAGTCCCCTCTCCCTTTGTTGATTTCCTGTCTATGAACTGAAGCACCAAAGCAGAAAAACAAATAAAGCAGGACTTGGCATTCGCTTCTCTTGACAGTGTATATCAAGGAATTAACAGGCTCTAAACAAGAGTTTCAGATATAATCTTAGTCTTCTTTTTCCCTAAAACTTTGGGAGGAAAAAAACTCACAACTGGTGAAACAAATGTCACTTTCTTAAATATATAAGTCAAAACAACAAGAAGCCACACTTGTTTTTTTTATTGGACCAGATTTTATCCAAACCGGCACACAGTAAATCAGACCTGAACTAAGAACAGCTGTGATACAGAAAATATAAATGGTTACTAATATGCTGAAAACTATGCTTATGTTCACTACCTGAACACACTGTCCTATGCCAGTTATTCTGGCAGACAGTTATGCTGCACAATATGGTAGTGATCACATCAATAGCTGCTTTTATATCACTTAAATCTACCTTTTATTATCTATTTCAATCTGGTACAATTCATCCTCAAAGAAACACCCAGATGAATATAAAGCATGAACAAATAATCACAAATAAATAGGATCGGCAGCTACATTTTCATTTTAAATAGGTGTTTGACAAAAGACTGACAGTGAAAATCTGAACTCAAACAGGTTCTTGAAAATACTGCATTGTGACCACAAACCACTGAAAATTAACACACAGAGTATAATGTAACTATATGGAATTTATATTGCTGTAGATCATTAAAAAATTAGTGAAGTGTTTTAAAGTGAGAATGAAGGCCTCGCAGATAAATCCAGTCAGGTGATCTACAGAGGGCCATGTTTAATAGGCTGAACAAGGATCAAGAATGTGCACATCCGGCATCCTGGGCTTTACGTTTCTGAAGGGGAAAAGACAAAATAAGGTAGTTCATCTCAATGCAGCTTGGCAGGTACAGTGGCATGCAAATGTTTGGGCACGCCTAGTCAAAATTTCTGTCACTGAATAGAAGATGAATTGATCTTCAAAAGGTATAAACTTAATGATGAAACATAACATCTGAAGCAACATTAGAAAAGTGTCTTGTTTCATAATCATCACTTCATAATGTAATTGAGAAATGACCTCCACAGTTCCTGCTGCCTGCCAAGTTGAGGTTTCTAAGACCAAGAAAACCTTTGGTCATATGGCTTGTAAGATTACATTTCTAGGCAGACTCAGTGCAGCAACATCTGCACAAATATGAACTCATGGAAGAGTCGTAAGAAAACCTCTCCTATCTCCTAATGAACATTTTGACACTTTAATGAGCATTTTGGAAATCAGGTCATCTCTTCCTTACTTGGCCAGTAACAGCCAACAACAACAGTAACAGCTAGTAGCAGAAATTTAGACCAGGGTGCTCAAACCTTTACATGCCACTGTAACTTGGAAAACACCTCATTTCAGGATTTTGTCATTGCCATTAGCCGCCTGTATTTCTTGGCCAAGTCAACATTGGTGCGTCCAGGCTGGAAGGGATATGACCACAAGATTGAGTTCCAAGAGAAGCCATATGTCTTTACTCCAGACAGCAGGTAATGCACCTCCTCACGGCTAAAGTCCTTTCTCTTCCTTCTCTAAGAGCATTAAAAGCAAAGAAGTAGAAAATGTAAATAGAGAAGACAGAAAAGGATGGTGGGGATTATATGAGGAACCACATGTATGCACATGCACACGGCAGAGACCAACAATCTCTCAGAGTTCTTAGGGCTCTTAGTTCATCCCTTCATCTGTCTGCCACACTACTCAGTGCTCAGTAACTTTTGATGCCTTTCCTACCAAAAAAAAATAGCCTAGTTACTAAAGCTCTGATTAATCACATCTAAAATTATGAAAAAGGGGAAAATGCTTTCAAAATATAAAAGACACCTAGCACTTTGGTAAATTGAAACTCTACTGTATATATCCTCCCTTTATATCTCAAATTTTGTTACCACTATGATGCAATACAGGTTGTGACATTAAAGCTTTTTGAAAATCTTGGCAGTCAAAAACATATTTGATAGAAAACCTACAGTGGAACAGCCATCTGTGGCAATCTTCAGCTGATCATCATGTCCACCATGACTCATATCTGTATTTGAAACAAAGCAAGTGAGAGCGTGTAAAACAGGGATGGACGGATTTATCAGTCAAATACAAATACTAGCCGATTCACCCTGTATACTGTCATTGTTAAATACAATGACATTTAACAATGACAGTGGCCAGTGGTTATCTGTTGTGTCTCATCAGTGTTGCTGCTAGTTTTGTAAATTTGTGTAACCGAATCTGTGCAAATTCACAGATATTGTGTTGAAATGACATGAAAACAGTTATTTGTTTAAAGTGAAGATTTTCTTTCCCTTCTCCCACAACAGGGGGGAGGGGGACACCAACAGTACTGGACATCATCTGTGCATATCTACAGGAAAAGACAAGGTCTTAGAACTCCTGTTTCATCATCATATCAACTGGCCCCAGATTCAATATACAAGACAATTTCTCTTTTTGCCTTTCTTATTATAAGATTGACAGCAGTAATAAGCATTAGTACAGCTAATAAAGAAGCTCCACAAACATTACATGAAAAAGGATGAAAACAGAAGTTTAACATGCTGAAAAATGGATTGCAGTGGAAAAAACTAAGGAAGAATGGACTCACAGAGCAAGCATCAGAGAAAGCATTTGGCTGAGATGGAAAAGAAAACCAACAGTAAATTTCAGCATGACAGCACAAAGAGAATGCACTGTGTAATAGTGCCTCTGCATTGCAACATTACAGCAATTCTTGGGCTACACAATATTTGAGATAATGTGAAGTTGCGAACTGACAACTATAAGAAGATAGTCAATGTAATTCAAGTACAGCGCAATCCCTCTAGTTTCACCACAGCGTCACTGGCAAGACACAAAAGCATCAGAATACCCTGTTTCAATCTCTCACAGTGTCACACAGAGTGTGAAACAGCTTAATACAGCTGTGCTGCTCTAAACCAGCTCTGGTCTGCACTGTGAGAACACTGGCTGCAGTTCAACATTCTCTCTGCTCTTTGGTTTGTCTGCTGCCAAGAACACATTGCCGAGAACAGCTCCCACCACAGGCTCTCAATCATAACATTCACACACTTAAATAATCAACTGTAAATACCCATATCTGATATTGCATATCTATCTTCAGGAAGATTCTCCCTTTTTAGGAGGGCCAAGACTGGACAAGAGAGGAGTGCTGGAATGTTGCTGATTATGGCAAACAAGTAGGACAACAGTAAATAATTAAACTGCTGCTTTGTGAAAACATCTCATACCAGTCCTGTTATGAGGGGTGAATGTCATCTTTTTAGTTCTTCTTTGCAGCGGAGTCAAACTGACACCTAAAGAGAAAAAGATATCCAAATTAGAAATTTACAGACATAGGTGTCCTACATCTAAAACATGGCAGCTTGCAAGTACTCTGACAATTTCAGGACATTTCTTCTGCTTTTTATTATCTCAACTTTGTTTCTCTGTTCCTGTTGCTGTATCAATTATTATTTGTGTAGGGTTTAAGTTCGTATAAATTTCTAACATTAACCATGCCACACAACACAGCATTTATACCCACAGCTAAATTATCCATCCTTAGGGTAACTGTGGATTAAAACTGGTAAAGCAAAGCCAAAACTTGGAGGGGTTATTCTGCATTGTTTGACACTGCTGTGACAGTTATCTCATTACTCGATGCAACATAAATGGAGAAACCATCCATTGCCAAGTTTTTTCCTCATCTGAAAACCTTGCGTGTCTACAGTCACTACCATAAATCAATTTGTTCTAAATATTTCAGTCTCATACCAAATTTTCCCCTTTCAGTATTCCCTTAAAATCTCTTAAATATATATTATCTTACAGTAAAACTGCTAAGGTAAGGTGTGACAGTACAAACTCTCTGTTTCTGAGCCACGTGTCTTTGCAGGTTCTGGACTTGTGGTGACATGTTAACACACACCCATTATGTTTATCAATTAATGTGTTGCCAAATGTCCTCACAGGCACTGGGCTTGTGGTGACACATTAACACCTGTTGTGTTTGTCAATTAATGTGTAACCCTATTTCTCACCTGAAAGCTGAGGCACAAGTGACAATCGTGTGAATGTGTTCAGGGTTTGGGGTAGGAAAAAAACCCGAAGTACAGTTAACTCAGTAATGTAATGTTTGCAGTAGGTTCATATTAAACCTCAGAAACCATGACCTTGGAGTTTAATTGATTTCTACAGGACACACAGAATTCATTATAAAAGACAAGTGCAGTTTAAACTGCAGCTTCTAAGAAGACTGCTATGGGGTTTTAGGGATCACATGGTACCCAGGCCAAGTGTAAACAAACCTGTTTTTAGACATGGACAATGTTTGGATATTCTGGTGTTAAAATTATTTTTCTTAATCAGATGTTGCAGACAACAGCAGATAATCCACTTCAGAGGTGTTCTCACTGCTGAAAATCCTCTAGTTTAGGTGAAGGTTTAAGTAGTGTGCAGGAGGCAGGAACCATGGTGACCTCTCACTCGCTGGGAATTCCCTATACATTTACCTACACCATTTTCACATTGATGCCAACGGACACCACAGTGTACTATGCAGCTGGCAGATTAAAGTCTGATTATTGTCCAGGCAGACATTTGTGTTAACGCATGCACCTTTACCAGGTAATGTGCAGAAAGGGCCATTGCTGCAGTGCATGTGTGAAAAGCCCGTTTTTTCTTATTGAACTGGTGCACTTGTAATACAAAATAATTACCACAAAGTGTTCAAAATGGTTCATATATTAGATCTACGAAGACTCATTTACAACAGTGCTTTTAGATGTTTGTGTTCAATTTCTTACCATTGTGTTTCTTCCATTGGCGCTCTGGCAGAGTGTTCTTACCATTTCCTGTTCCTTCACCTTCAGGAAGACCTTTTACAGGGGAGTAGAAATTCATTTTTTAGCAACACAATGCAAAAATTTCACAGTTAAGCATTTTCAAGGTCAACTTCAAAAGATAAACTTTAACATATTTAGAATAAAATGTTGTTCAGAAATAAAGTTACACCCATCCATGCATTTCAGTTCTTCTGTCACATCAACAGTGAAGAGTGCCTGCAAGGCACTAAAAGACTACCACTACAAGTCAGGAACAAGACGCCTCTGCAGAACACGATGTGGGCAATATGTAACCATTAGATGTGGTTAGCTGGAATCACATATGCTGCCCCTAACTCAACCACGTCTAACAGTTAGGGAATGCCCATGCATGTTTTACAGAGACATCTATCTGCAAGACAGGGGCAGATGTATAGGAGCATAATTTGCCAGTCCAGTCTCACATGTTATGCTCCAAATTTGACATCCGAAGCATTTAGAACTCAGAAGTTTATCATTGAAAACAGGTTCAGCCAAAGGCAAGAGGCCAAAGCAAACAATGGTGAAACTGCTGCCAGTGAACACAAACCAGAAACAAGTGACAACAAGCAGAAGACAAAGTTTCTAGACTTAGGAGGCCACTGATAAGAGAAGCCAAATGTGGAAATGAGAAAGGCAGTAGCACTGTGATTACCCGGTGAAGAATGTGTATTGAAGTGCAAAGAATTACACCCATTGTCATCACTGAGGAACACTTGTGTCACTTTGATGTTAAATGAGTGATAAAGCAGGTGGTGAATCAGCTTCTGAACCAAAGTTGTTGAAAACTCTGTAAGACACACTATCCATTAGCAGCCAGGCCTTTAAAGGAAACTGACAATAATTTGTATTTTTTAATAAAACATAAAAAACGCACGCCTAGAAGCTACAGGAACTATTAGTCTTCACTGATCAGACTGTGAACAGACAGGAACTACATCTTCTGATATCTTTCTGCACATATGAAGAATCCTCTTACCGGTCCAGTTTTTGCCGCTTCTTTGTGGCTCTGCTGCTGAATATCTCTCAGCCTCAGTGTCATCCTGGTGCCCCTTCCCAAACACAAGGTTGCAGTGGCGCATTCTGAAGCGCTCTGTGGCCTCTCGGAGAACCTCGTGCATGTCACAGCTTTGGTGGCAAGAGCTTTGGAGAGACTCAAAAGTGCGACTTGTCACCTCCTCGAAAGGTAACACACAACCTATATGGAGAAAGGAGAGGGAAATGGGATTTATACGTCTTTGTTAAATCTATGCCGCAGGTACGTCGTAACTGCAAACCCTTCTGAAACCCTACTCCACCAACTACGCTCTAACCTGACGTGCACCTGCATTTTATTGGTTTCTATCATGGACGGCACCGCAAATGAAATACTGGGACATGACCACAAGGCTGGCAATGGTGTCGGCCACGTGCATAGGCTATGTTGTAGGTTCTACAAAGATTCCTCACAAAACTCTAAATCAGCCAGGAAATGGGTACTTAACCTTTGAAAAATCCATTTTTAGCTTTATCATTATATGAATGAGCCTTTAGGTTTCTAATACAACTGTGTTTATATGAGTCGCCTTATGATGTAGTCCCAGGAAAGCCTGGATGTGTATATGAGAAACAAGAAACAAATGTACTTTAGGTCCCAGTCACACAGGCCTAGAAACTGGTCGGAGACCATCTGTCAACCACTGGTCGCAAGGGAAAAATGTGCATTCCCCCACCGGTTGTCCTGGAGGCTGCTGGCCGTCACTGTGAAACTGACTGCTAAAGCCCCATTCACGCAGGTCTAGAGACCACTCAGTGACTCCCTGGCAACCACCAGGTGCTAGGGAAAAGTGTGTATACTTCTTTGCAACCAATTTCACACTAACAACGCCAAGGGGTCCCCTACTGGTCTCTAGGCCTGCATGACTGGGGCCTAACATCACATTGAACCAGAACTTTACATATATGGGTCTAATTTTAATTTTTCATTATTAATTTCAAGTAAGGCTGAATAAAGGAGACGTTCCTGTTTGCTAAAATACCGTGGAGCAAAGGCTGTCTGACACACTGTCCTTGTTTAAATTCAATGTTTAATAATACAAAATGAACAGCATTTCCATGAGAAGCTGTTTCATATTTTCCTACCTGCACATCGACTATAAGAGACTGAATGTTCCTCAACTGGGACTTTGATCAGCTTCCTCATATCACTGCCCTGTAACTCTAAGCATAAAACACACTTGGAAAAACATTACACACTACACATGTACTCAAAATGTTAAAGTCCTTTTCAGAGAAAATCCAAATGCAAGACACAGAAGGCAAGTAAAAAAACACACAGATACACAAATCAAGCCAATACAAATACAAAACGTTGTGCATAGACCTGTACAGATAGCAGACTAAAGCAGAATCCAAATACAAGTAAAATCCATCCCTCCATCCGTCCATTTTCTGCCATTTATCCGGGTTCAAGTAGCAGGGGCAGCAGTCTGCCCAAAGGGGCAGGGAAGCAACCCTCTCGTCCACTGGGGAAAAACCCAACGTGAAGGTAGTGATCCGAGGGGATACAAGTGTACCCACCTCTGTCTGCCTCCTCCCACCTAGGGGAACTCCAGAGTGGAACAGAGTCCAGCCCTTCTCTAGGAAACTGGTTCCAGTGCCCAAGCTGTGCATTGAGTCAAGCCTGACTATATCTGGTTGGTATCTCTCAACCTCGCACCAGCTCAGGCTCCTTCCCCACCAGAGAAGTGACATTCCATGTACCACAAGCTAGGTTTGGAAGCCAGGGATCGGTCTGCCAGGACCTTCGCCCCTGACCCCCGCCTGATCCATAAGGGACCAAACCCCTGGGTGGTGGGCCCACAGGAGGATGGACCTATGTAACTTCTTTGGGCTAAGCCTGGCCAGGCCCCGTGGGCTAAGGCTCGGTCACCAGGCGCTTGCCCCCAAGTCCCTACCCCAGGCACGGCTCCAAGGTGGGACCCTGGTAACCCTGCCCCGAGCAGGATAGACTGTATACTTGGTTTTCTAATTATGTTTTTGCTCGTCTGGCCCCTCACCCAGGACCAATTTGCCTTGGGAGACTCTACCAGGGGCAAATTGCCCCGGACAACATAGTTCCTGAGATCACTGGAATGCACAAACCCCTCCACTGCGATAAGGTGGCGATTCACAAGTAAAAT